>SZWC01039775.1:0-12559 GCA_023375785.1 Penium margaritaceum
AGTTCTTTGTCCTTTCTAGTTTATACATAGGGTTCCCAAACCATTGTCTCTCCCTCTTACCATTTGTGACTCGTGTTATGAGTTGTCAATGTTGACCGCACATAGTGGACTTCTTTGGTCATAGTCAGTGACGTATGCATCCTTTGGTTGGTCACTGTGCACGCTAGCCACACCAGGCTACTACTTGTTGAAGGTATTTTTACTTGCTAGTTGATAACTTGTATTCCCAACCCATTGTTTCCCCCTATGACCATTTGTGACCTGTGTTATGAGTTTTCAGCGTTGACCACACACTGTGAAATTCTTTTGGTCATGGCTAGTGGCATATGCCTACTTTGGTTTGTCACTGTACATGGTTGCCACGCCGTGTCACTATGTATTGAAGGTCTTTGCACTTTCTAGTTCATAGCTAGTGTTTCCAAACCATTCTTACCCCCTTCAACCATGTGTGACTCTTGTTGTGAGTTATCAACGTTGACCACATGAAGTGAAATTCTTTCGTCATGGTCAGTGACACATTTATACTTTGGTTGGTCACTGTGTGTGGTAGCGACACTGTGCAACTGCATATTGAAGGTCTTTGTACTTGCTAGTCGATAACTAGTATTCACAAAACATTGTTTCCCCCTCTGACCATTTGAGACTCGTATTATGAGTTGTCAAAGATGACCACACATAGTGACATTCTTTGGTCATGGACAGTGACAAATGCCTACTTTGGTTGGTCAGTGTACATGGTAGCCACTCCGTGCCACTGCTTATTGAAGGTCCTTGTGCTTGCTATTTGATACCTTGTATTCCCAAACCACCTCCCCCCCCCCCAGACCATTTGTGACTCGTATTATGAGTTGTCAACGTCAACCACACACATCGGATTTCTTTGGTCAAAGGCAGTACATATGCCTACTTTGGTCGGTCATTGTGCATGGTAGCGACACCGTGCTACTAATTATTGACGGCCGTTGTACTTGCTAGTTAAGTTCTAATATTTCGAAACCATTATTTCACCCTATGACCATTTGTGACTCGTGTTATGGGTTTTGAACGTTGACCACCCATATTGAAATTCTTTGGTCATGGTTAGTGACACATGCCTAGTTTGGTTGTTCGGTGTGCATAGTAGCCACACCGTGCCACTACTTATTGAAGTTCTTTGTCCTTTCTAGTCGCTGCATACGGTTCCCAGACCATTGTCTCTCCCCCTGACCATTTGTGACTTGTGTTATGAGTTGTCAGTGTTGACCACACATAGTGGACTTCCTTGGTCATAGTCAGTGACGCATGTATCCTTTGGTTGGTCACTGTGCACGCTAGGCACACCGTGCCACTACTTTATGAAGGTCTTTGTACCTGCTAGTTGACAACTAGTGTTCCCAACCCATTGTTTCACCCTCTCACCATTTATGACTCGTGTTGTGAGTTTTCAACGTTGACTACACATTGTCAAATTCTTTTGGTCATGGTTAGTGGCATATGCCTACTTCGATTTGTCAGTGTACATGGTTGCCACGCCATGGCACTACGTATTGAAGGTCTTTGAGCTTTCTAGTTGATAGCTAGTGTTCCCATAACATTGTTACCCCCTTTGACTATGTGTGACTCATATTGTGAGTTGTCAACGCCGTCCACATGAAGTGAAATTATTTGGTCATGGTCAGTCACATATGCATACTTTGGTTGGTCACTGTGCATGGTGGCCACACTGTGCCATTAGTTATTGAAGGTCCTTGTGCTTGCTAGTTGATAATTGGTGTTCCCAAACCATCGTTCTCCCCTCTGACCATTTGTGACTCGTATTATGAGTTGTCAACGTTGACACACACAGAGGATTTCTTTGGTCAAAGGCATTACATATGCCTACTTTGGTCGGTCATTTTGCATGGTAGCCACACCATGCTACTAATCATTGAAGGTCGTTGTCCTTGCTAGTTGAAAACCAATATTCCAAAACCATTGTTTACCCCTCTTACCATTTGTGACTCGTGTTGTGGGTTGTGAAAGTTGACCACCCATAATGAAATTATTTGGTCATGGTCAGTGACATATGCATAGTTTGGTTATTCAGTGTGCATAGTAGCCACACCGTGCCACCACGTATTGAAGTTGTTTCCCTTTATAGTCGATACATAGGGTTCCCAAACCATCGCCTCTCCATCTGGCCATTTGTGACTCGTGCTATGAGTTGTCAAGTTGACCACACTTAGTATACTTCTTTGGTCATAGTAAGTGACGTATGCATCCTTTGGTTGGTCACCATGCACGCTAGCCACACCGTTCCACTATTGGTTGAAGGTCTTTGTACTTGATAGTTGATAACAAGTGTTCCTAGCCCATTGTTTCCCCCTCTGACCATTAGTGACTCGTGTTATGAGTTTTGAACGATGACCACACACTGAAATTCTTTTGGTCATGGTTAGTGGCATACGACAACTTTGGTTTGTCACTGTACATGGTTGCCACGCCGTGTCATGACGCATTGAAGGTCTTTGTGCTTTCTTGTTGATATCTAGTGTTCCCAAAGCATTGCTACCCACTATCACTATCTGTTACTCTTGATGTGAGTTGTCAACGCTGACCACATGAAGTGAAATTCTTTGGTCATGATCAGTGACATATGCATACTTTGGTTGGTCTCTATGCATGGTAGCCACTTTATGCCACTATATATTGAAGGTCTTTGTACTTGCTAGTCGATAACTAGTATTCACAAACCATTATTTCCCCCTCTGACCATTTGTGACTCGTGTTATGAGTTGTCAAAGTTGACCACACATAGTGACATGTTTTGGACATGGTCAGTGATGTATGCCAACTTTGGTTGGTCATTGTACATGGTGGCCACACCGTACCTCTACTTATTTAAGGTCATTGTTCTTGCTAGTTGATACCTGGTGTTCCCAAGCGATGGTTCCCCCCCTCTGACCATTTGTGACTCCTATTATGAGTTGTTAACGTTGACCACACACAACATATTTCTTTGGTCAAAGGCAGTACATATGCCTACTTTGGTGGGTGATTATGCATGGTAGCCACACCGTGCTACTACTTATTGAAGGTCGTTGTACTTGCTATATGAGAATCAATATTCCGAAGCCATTTTTTCCCCCTCTGACCATTTGTGACTCGTGTTACGGGTTGTGAACGCTGACTATCCATATTGAAATTCTTTGGTCATGGTCAGTGACATATGCCTAGTTTGGTTGTTTGGTGTGCATAGTAGCGTCACCGTGCCACTACGTACTGAAGTTCTTTGTCCTTTCTAGTCGATGCATAGGGTTCCCAAACCATTGTTTCTCCCTCTCACCATTTTTTACTCGTGTTATGTGTTGTGAATGTTGACCACACATAGTGGACTTATTTGCTGATAGTCAGTGACGTATGCATCATTTGGTTGGCCACTGTGCACGCTAGTCACAACGTGCCACTACTTGTTGAAGGTCTTTGCACTTGCTAGTTGATAACTAGTGTTTCCAACCCATTGTTCCCACCTTTGACCATTTGTGACTCGTGTTATACGTTTTCAACATTGACCACACACTGTGGAATTCTTTTCGTCATGGTTAGTGACATATGCCTACTTTGGTTTGTCGCTGTTTATGGTTTCCAGGCCGTGTCACTATGTATTGAAGGTCTTTGGGCTTTCTAGTTGATAGCAAGTGATCCCAAACCATTGTTACCCCCTTCCACTTTCTGCGACTCTTGTTGTGAGTTGTCAACTTTGACCACATGAAGTGAAATTCTTTGGTCATGGTCAGTGACATATGCACAGTTTGGTTGGTCACTGTGCATGGTAGCCATAGTGTGTCACCACATATTGAAGGTCTTTGTACTTGCTAGTCGACAACTAGTATTCACAAACCATTATTCCCCCCTCTCATCATTTGTGACTCGTGTTATGAGCTGCCAAATTTGACCACACATAGTGCATTCTCTCGTCATGGTCAGTGATGTAAGCCTACTTTGGGTGGTCATCCTGTATCATAGCCTCACCGTGCCACTACCTATTGAAGGTCCTTGTGCTTGCTAGTTGATACCTGGTGTTACCAAAACATCATTCCCATATTGAAATTCTCTGGTGTGCGTATCATTACCAAACCACACATATGCCTAGTGTGGTTGTTTGGTGTGCATTGTAGCCACACTATGCCACTACTGATTGAAGTTCTTTGTCCATTCTAGTCGATACATATGGTTCTCAAATCATTGTCTCTCCATCTGACCATTTGTGACTCGTGTTATGAGATGTCAATGCTGACCACACATAGTGGAATTCTTTGGTCATAGTCAGTGATGTATGCATCCTTTCATTGGTCTCTCTGCACGCTAGCCACACCATGCCACTACTTGTGGAAGGTCTTTGTACTTACTAGTTGATAACTTGTGTTCCCAACCCATTGTTTTGCCCTCTGACTATCTGTGACTCGTGTTATGAGTTTTTAACGTTGTCCACACACTGTGAAAATCGTTGTGTCATGGTCAGTAGCATATGCCTACTTTGGTTGGTCACTGTACATGGTTGCCACGCCATCTCACTACGTATTGGAGATCTTTGTGATTTGTAGTTGATAGCTAGTGTTCCCAAACCATTGTTACCCCCTTTGAATATCTGTGACTCTTGTTGTATGTTGTCAATGTTGACCACATGAAGTGAAATTCTTTGGTCATGGTCAGTGACATATGCATACTTTGGTTGGTCACTGTGCATGGTAGCCACACTGTGCCATTACATATTGAAGGTCTTTGTGCTTGCTAGTCGATAACTAGTATTCACAAACCATTGTTCCCCTCTCTGACCATTTGTGACTCGTGTTATGAGTTGTCAAACTTGACCACACATAGTGACATTCTTTGGTCATGGTCAGGGACATATGCCTACTTTGGTTGGTCATTGTACATGGTAGCCACACCGTGCCACTACTTATTGAAGGTCCGTGTGCTTGCTAGTTGATACCTGGTGCTCCCAACCATGGTTCCCCACTCTGACCATTTGTGACTCATATTATGAGTTGTCAACGTTGACTACACACAGCGGATTTCTTTGGTCAAAGGCAGTATATGTGCCTACTTTGGTCTGTCATTGTGCATGGTCGGCATACCGTGCTACTAATTATTGAAGGTCGTTGTCCTTGCTAGTTGAAAACTAACATTCCAAAACCACTGTTTTCCAATCTGACCACTTGTGGCTCGTGTTATGGGTTGTGAACGTTGAACACCCATACTGAAAATGTTTGGTCATGGTCAGTGACATATGCCTAGTTTGGTCGTTTGGTGTGCATCGAAGCCACACCGTGCCACCACGTATTGAAGTTCTTTGTTCTTTCTAGTTGATACATAGGGTTCCCAAACCGTTGTCTCTCCCTCTCACCATTCGTGACTCGTGTTATGAGTTGTCAATGTTGACCACACATAGTGGACTTCTTTGGTCATAGTCATTGACGTATGCATCCTTTGGTTGGTCACTATGCACGCTAGCAACACTGTGCCACTACTTGTTGAAGGTCTTTGTACTTGCTAGTTGATAACTAGTGTTCCCAACCCATTGTTTCACATCCTGACCATTTGTGACTCGTGTTATGAGTTTTCAACATTGATCACACACTATAAAATTTGTTTGGTCATGGTTCGTGGCATATGCCTACTTTGGTTTATCACTGTACATGGTTGCCACATCGTGCCACTACGTATTGAAGATCTTTGTGCTTTCTAGTTGATAGCTAGTGTTCCCCAACCATTTTTACCCCCTTTGACTATGTGTGACTCTTGTTGTGAGTTGTGAACATTGACCACATGAAGTCAAATTCTTTGGTCATGGTCAGTGACATTGCATGCTTTGGTTGGTCACTGTGCACGGTCGCCACACTGTGCCACTACATATTGACGGTCTTTGTACTTGCCAGTCGATAACTAGTATCCACAAACCATTGTTCCCCCCTCTGACCATTTGTGACTCGTTTTATGAGTTGTCAAAGTTGACCACACATAGTGACATTCTTTGGTCATGGTCAGTGACACATGCCTACTTAAGTTGGTCATTGTACATGGTAGCCACACCGTGCCACTACTTATTGAAGGTCCTTGTGCTTGCTAGTTTATACCTGGTGTTCCCAAACCATTGTTTCCCCCCTCCAACCATTTGTGACTCGTATTATGAGCTATCAACGTTAACCACACAGAGCGGATTTCTTTGGTCATAGGCAGTACATATGCCTACTTTGGTCAGTCATTGTGCATGGTAGCCACACCGTGCTACTACTCATTGAAGGTCGTTGTACTTGCTAGCTGAAAACTAATATTCCGAAACCATTGTTTCCCCCTCCGACCATTTGTGACTCGTGTTATGGGTCGTGAACATTGACCACCCATATTGAAATTCTTTGGTCATGGTCAGTGACATATGCCTAGTTTGGTTGTTTGGTGTGCATAGTAGCCACACCGTGCCACTACGTTTTGAAATTCTTTGTCCTTTATAGTTGCTACATAGGGATCCCAATCCATTGTCTTTCCCTCTGACCATTTGTGACTCGTGCTATGAGTTGTCAATGTTGACCACACATAGTGGACTGCTTTGGTCATAGTCAGTGACGTATGCATCCTCTCGTTGGTCACGGTGCACGCTAGCTACACCGTGCTACTACTTGTTGAAGGTCTTTGTACTTGCTAGTTGATAACCATTGTTCCCAACCCACTGTTTCCCCCTCTGACCATTTGTGACTTGTGTTATGATTTTTCAACGTTGACCACACACTGTGATATTATTTTGGTCATGGTTAGGGGCATATGCCTACTTTGGTTTATCACTGTACATGGTTGTCATGTCGTGTCACTACGTATTGAAGGTCTTTGTGCTTTCTAGTTGATAGCTAGTGTTTCCAAACCATTGTTACCCCCTCTGACTATCTGTGACTCTCGTTGTTAGTTGTCACATATGACCACATGAAGTGAGATTCTTTGGTCATGGTCAGTGACATATGCATGCTTTGGTTGGTTACTGTGCATGGTAGCCACACTGTGCCACTGCATGTTGAAGGTCTTTGTACTTGCTAGTTGATAACTAGTATTCACAAACCAGTGTGCCCCCCTCTGACCATATGAGACTTGTGTTATGAGTTGTCAAAGTGGACCACACATAGTGACATTCTTTGGTCATGGTCAGTGACATATGCCTACTTTGGTTGGTCATTGTACATGGTAGCCACACCTTGCCACTGCTTGTTAAAGCTCCGTGTGCTTGCTAGTTGATACCTGGTATTCCCAAACCATCGTTACCCCCTCTGACCATTTGTGACTTGTATTATGAGTTGGCAACGTTGACAACACATAGCGGATTTCTTTGGTCAAAGGCAGTATATATGCCTACTTTGGTTGGTCATTGTGCGTGGTAGCCACACTGTGCTACTACTTATTGAAGGTCGTTGTACTTGCTAGTTGAAAACTATTATTCCAAAACCATTGTTCCCCCCTTTGATCATTTGTGAATGGTGTTATGGGTTGTGAATGTTGATCACCCATATTGAAATTTGTTGATCATGGTCAGTGACATGTAAGGGTCTAAACGAGTCCAGACTCGCGAGTCTGGGCTCAGACTCGGTTTCGCGGAACGAGCTAATGTCGAGGACTCGGCTCCGCGAGTCTTCCCAAAAGACTCGTGAGTCCTGGACTCGCGAGTCCACAATACTCGGACTTGCGGGGTTGAAGTGTATGAGCACTACTTCACTGTCCACTTTGCACAACTTCACAAGAGTCAGTGGGTATTAGGTAGTCTACCGGACAGAGCACCAACCTATGTATTCACTACTTCTCAGTACACCAAACACAACTCCATCATGTGTTTGACTTAGTTTGCTTAATAGTGAAACACCATGAGAAGTCCATTTCCAATGTAAGTTCTTAGGGAGAGCATAAATCATGAAGCAGAAGAACAATGGTTAAACAACAATGAAATGAAGCATCAACAACTCGACCTATGTGTAGGACATCATCCTCCTCTTCAGCGGCCTGGCCATCATCATCATCAGAGTCATCAGCTTCCCCATCACCCTCTCCATACAACTCGTCATCATCTTTATCGTCATCCTCATCTGTGTCCAACCCTTTCGCTTTTGGCACATCTTCTCCTGCATCGTCCAAGTACGGGACGATGGCAGTCTTCAGCAATCCCTGTCTGACTGCCGCTACAGACTTCCTCACTTCCTTCCGCCTCTGCTTCTCCTTCTTCTCCTCCTGCAACAACTCGGGTGCAACCGTTTCATTTGGTACAACAGGAAAGTTGAGGAGGACCGGGTCGTTGATCCAGGTCTTCAGAGTGAGCGGGTCCTCCACCATGACGTTGTTGAGGCTATGCCGCACCTCGGTGACCACCCTCCCTCCAAGTGAGAACATCCTCTCAAAGGGGGTGCTCATTGCAGGCAATGCAAAGAGGTCCAGGACCACCCTAGCAAGGGTGGGGTACTTGCTCTCGTTGTCCCTGTAGAGGTGTAGAACGTTGCATCTCCGGCGTCTGCGGGGATGCTTCTTGTAGTCTTCTATCTCCTGCTCTAGAGTGTTTGGTGCCATCGGCACTAGTTCTGCTTCCGGTTCCTTGTAGAGCTCGTCCATTGTGTCCTCCTCCACCAGCTCCAGCATCGATTTCTTCTACCGCTTCTTTGCAAACTTCTCCTTGCGCCTTGTTCTGTTCCCTTTAGCAGTAGCCGGGGACTCCTGAAACAAAGCACCAAATAAGAGTATTAGTAACGAGACAATGCACCAAGGTAAAACACAAATTAAAGAACCCTCTGTCCATCCCACCACCCCTCCATCCCGCCATACATCCGTGCCTTTATCCCACCATCCCTCCATCCCTCCATCGTTGCTGGAGCCTAAACCAATTTACCTTGCTCTGCCGGAATTTAGTTCTTCTGGACCTGCCAATTGGCTGGCTAGAGCTGCCCTGCGAGTCGTGCACGTCCTTGGCCGCTGGCCGGTTGCCCTTGTCCTTCTCTGCCACCCAGTGCACCTCCTACTTGATGTTGATCTTGATGTAGTAGGGCCGCACCTCTTCCACCACCTTCACCTCCAGTTCCGCTGCGCTCTTGATGCCCATGAGCTTGTGTACGCGCTCCAAATATAGCAGCTTGAAGCGAGGATGCGCGAAGGTAGCGATCACATGGCGCACGTTACACTTCTTCATGTACTTCTCCAACTGCCATGATTACATCCACAACCACAGCACCAAACGCAGCATTCAGCATCGTAGCTAGAGTACCAAACAGAGCAGTAACAGCGCAGCAACTGTACCAATGTGAGCACTAAACTGAGCAATACGAGCACCAAACTGCACCTTTCGGACAGAGCAGTAACCGGGACAGCAACAGCACCAAAGTGAGCACTAAACAGAGCACCAGGAGCACCAAATTGCACGTTTTCTTTGACGGCCGTGAAGCCACCCTTCACCTCCAAGAGGAGCTGGTCAGTTGTGTCCAGAAGAGCCTTCCTCTCATGCTTCTTCTCGGCCGCAGCAATCTTCACATGCCCCATATGCACCTTACCAAGCAGCAGATTGAAAAATGGAATCACCAACGAGATGGTTGGGTACTTCTGGCCGGAGATGTCATCACTGAGACTCTTGAACGGCTTCAGCATGGCCACCACCAGTGCTAGCAGCTCCCACTTGGCCTCACTGGATAGCAGCTGCGGTGCTTTGGACTTGAGTTAGATGTCGAGTACTAGCTTAAGGTGGACCACCCGCTGGCACATGTCCAAGGTGGAGTTCCACCTCGTACGCGTGTCAGCATCAAGAGACAGGTACTGTACATCACACTCTGCTGCTGTAGTCATCAGGCTCTCCTCTCTCTTGGCAGATTTGGTGACAAAGTTGGCTATGTCACGGGCACCACGGAGGTGCAGTTTAAGGTTCTCAGACTTCAAAAGATCTTGCAAGACGATGTTCATATAGTGACCCATGCAAAGAATGTGCCCGTCCTTATGGAAAGACGGATGCTATGGCAGAAGATGGTTGTCCACATGCTGTCGTTCACAGAGTCATTGTCAACAATCAGAGCGTATATCTTCTCCCACAGCCCCCAGTCCCTCACACATCCTCAGAACAAGTTGTACACGTTCTCTGCCATGGTAGAGTATGTGACATGCGGAAAGGCCAGTGCTACACTCTGCAGGGTCCAGTCTTGAATCAAGTGATAGGTGACGCCCAAGTACTTGACATTTGAATTGGACTGCCACCCTTCCATCGTGAGAGACACTCCTGTGCCGATAGCTTTGAACATGCTCATCAGCCGCTTGCGGTATGCACCAGCGTTCATGCAAATCAGCTTGGCAAGGGTCGCGTGGCCAGGACTAGTGGCAAAGGGATTGCAGTGCAGAAAAGCGCGCTTCAGCCACACGCTCTCCATGCTGATGAAACTGACGTTTTTCTCAACAGCATGCTTCCACACACAGCACAAAAAATACTTCTTGTTGAATGCCCTCCCAACACCAACGACACACCTAGCCAGCTGCCAATTGGTGCCGTCGATGATGGCAACACTTGCGGCATCGTTGGTGGTGGCCAGGAGCAGCTTCTCATCTACCTCTCGAGCTTTCAATTGTTTCCACTTGAAATTGTGCTTCTTCCTCGGATGTTTCCACATCCCCGACGTCATACCATCTTTGAGAAAGAACGTTCCCTTCTTCCCCGTCGTCTTTGGGCAGATGTTGCAGCATGCCCGTAACTTACCCTCAATGAAGCAAAGGGTGAACTGTGTCCACGCCACACTCGGCCGTGTGCGCCGCGCTTCCAAGAACTACATCACAGTAGGATCGCTTGCATTGCTTTCATGGATGAACCAAGCACATTGAGCTGTGCTACTTCTTCATCGTGGAAAAGGTACAGGCAAAAGACCTCCTGGTTCAGCATGTGGCCTCAAAAGCCAACAGGGCTGACATCTTCACCAAAGCCCTAGATCAGGAACACCATGCAACCCTGGTATATCTTCTAGGCCTCAGGTCCAGAAACACCTGAAGCTTCCACACTGGTTCTCTTCGCGGGGGATGTCGCAAATAAAAAAAAACAGCAAGAAGACCGGAGCACGTCCACGCACAAACAAGAAAAAGAACCACACGAACCTCAACAGACACCCACGACCAATATCCATGCACCGACACTATGCTGGAGTAACATGACAAACTTGCGCTGTGGCGAAAACGTCGCCACACGTTGCTGAAATAACACGAAGCACCGCTCCCACCTCGCAAGGGTCTTAGCGAGGCACAAAACACTACTTTACGTAGGTCAAAACCAGAGTATATTTCGCTTCCGCTATTCTATGAATCAATGCTTTCTTTCATCTCCATTGCCGCCATCAGTGGTTCCATCCTTTGCTCATCTGCCCATCTTGCATCCTTTAGCTCCATACCTTGTTACTGCCAATCTGCTGAGCTCAACACTTTTGCCCGTCAGCGTCATCCACTCTCGTGTCGCCCCTTCAAACTCTCAAAATCCTGACAGGCAGTACATCTGCCTACTTTGGTCGGTCATTGTGTATAGTAGCCACACTGTGCTACTAGTTATTGAAGGTCGTTGTCCTTGCTAATTGAAAACTAATAGTCGGAAACCATTGTTTCCTCCTCTGACCATTTGTGACTCGTGTTATGAGTTGTGAACGTTGACCACCCATACAGAAATTCTTTGGTCATGGTCAGTGGTATGCCTAGTTTGGTTGTTCGGTGTGCATAGTAGCCAGACCGTGCCACTGCTTTTTTAAGCTCCTTGTCCTTTCTAGTCGATACATAGGATTCACAAACCATTGTCTTACCCTCTGACCATTTGTGACTTGTGTTATGGGTTGTTAATTCTGACCACACATATTGGACTTCTTTGGTCATAGTCAGTGACATATGCATCCTTTGGAGGGTCAATGTGCATTCTAGTCACACCGTGCCACTACTTATTGAAGGTCTTTGTACTTGCTAGTCGGTACATAGTGTTCCAAACCCATGATTCCCTCCTTTGACCATTTTTGACTCGTGTTATGAGTTTTCAATGCTGAAGGCACACTGTGAAATTCTGTTGGTCATGGTTAGTGGCATATGCCTACTTTGGTTTGTCACTTCACATTGTTGCCACGCCGTGTCACTACGTATTGAAAGGCGTTTGTGCTTTCTAGTTTATAGCTAGTGTTCCCAAAGCATTGTTGCCCCCTCTCACTTTTTTGACTCTTGTTGTGAGTTGTCAACGTTGACCACATGAAGTGAAATGCATTGGTCATGGTCAGAGACATGCATACTTTGGTTGGTCACTGTGCAAGGTAGCCACACTTTGCCACTACATATGGAAGGACTTTGTACTTGCTAGTCGATAACTAGTACTCACAAACCATTTTCCCCCCTCTGACCATTTGTGACTCGTGTTAAGAATTGTCAAAGTTGACCATACATGGTGACATTCTTTGGTAATGGTCAGTGACATATGCATTCTTTGGTTGGTCATTGTACATGATAGCCACACTCTGCCACTTCTTATTGAAGGTCCTTGTGCTTTCTAGTTGATACCTTGTGTTCCCAAACCATTGTCCCCCCCCCCCCCGAC
>SZWC01039781.1:0-12557 GCA_023375785.1 Penium margaritaceum
TACATATACATATACATATACATATACATATACATATACATATACATATACATATACATATACATATACATATACATATACATATACATACACATATACATATACATATACATATACATGTACATGTGCATACACATGTACATATACATATACAGATACAGATACATGTACATATACATATACATACATACACATATACATATAGGTAGACATAGAAATATGCATGTACATGCACATCTACATGTAAGTTTGCATATATGTATGAAAATTCCTACGTTTTGTTTTAGGATGAAATACCTGATACACTATATATGAAAACACATATTCATTCACAAAGGAAAACATTCGTGAATATGGATACATTTGTTTTGTCAAACTGTTTAGACTCTTTCAGTTCGAATGTATAGTTAAAGGTGCACGTTGATACGTTTTCATATTACGATGTGAAGAAACGTATGCCCGCACGTTGTGTCTTCAGTTTGCTGTCCATCGGCAACCTTTCGCACGATCTTTTGGTCACATTGTGCACAACAAGCGGGGAACCCGTATCTTTGTCTGCGTTTTGTGATGCGCATTGTGTTTGACACAGTGCTGAGATAAGTTGGCCGGTCAGCTATCGAGGACTGAAAAAGGTATTTTTGCATGAACTTGGTAGAAGTTCGAGGCAGCCGCGAAGGATGCCTGTCTCCATTTCGGTTTGTGTCATGTGCGATGAGAAACCTTTCAGTTTTTGTCTATATCTTGCATTCGAGCTGATCTAGCTTGCTTTCAACATTTGATTGGTGCGCTACTTCTGAGGATGGATTCTGACCCGTCAAACTCTGATGGTCGTCGAGCGAATGTACAGACACCGCGGCTGTGCATTTCGCGTTAGAGTCGATTATTTGCCTCCATGCTGTGGCGGGTGGCTGCCACCATCTCCATTAAAAGGTCGAGGGAGCGCCATTCGACAGAATGGCGCTTCGATTCACGGTATTTCCGCTTGACGAGGGATTGGTATGGAATCCGGGAATAACGAGTAAACGCGGGCGTAACTCCGCCTCAAAAGTGGGTACGAAAGAGGCAGTCCGCATAGTTTTATCCTTTTTTTTTTCAGTAGTGAGGGTGCTAAGATGACAAAGGGTCTAATAAGCATATCCATCCAATGACGAGAATGAGGCCTATGTTGGGTCTATGTTGGGTCCACGTTGGGCTGCATAGTAACTATAACACGATGCATTTTTGAACAAAATATTTAAAAATAAAATTCAGGACAGCCTGGCGTAATCACTGCACGATTTCGCCGGGTTGGGTGACCTGATCCGCGACCAAAGCTTGGAGGTCGTGCAATGCTTGACGAAAATGCGTCAACAAACAACAAATTCTTGCCGTAATAAACAAATCTACAAATGCACAATATTGAATGCATCATGGAGATTTCCACTGTTCTTTCTAAACAAATCATGGAAATAATTCAAATAGGAAAACAAATCATTACTTTTGATCAAAGCAACCACGTAGCTTCAAAAGGCGCGACGAGACGACTCAAGCTAGGAAAGACCACTCCGACAAGGAGGATGGTCATTTAGTTTTACAATGTGAACGTTTTTGAGCTCGCTGAGACCTTTTCGACGCGAAGTCCGAACTTCCGCGTTACATTTGGTACCAGAGCTAGAACGACCGGTGACCTCACCGCTCATACTCATCCTCCCGTGCACTTCATCACCTGGCACGGGAAGAAGTGTGTCCATCGACGAGGGACGAAGGCACTTCGCAGTTGCGCTTGCTGAACGCTGCCCACCCCACTGCCCCAAATCCACCACTCCCTTACTCTCACCCCCCCCCCAACCTTGGAGAACCTACTTCGCCCCACCTACTCCACCCCCCCAAAAATCTCTCTCTCTCTCTCTCTCTCTCTCTCTCTCCCGCCCCCCCTCTCATCCTCACCTCGTCCAACCGCAAAGTCGCGCCACTATCCATTTTGTCGTGAGGAGATGCCGACGGGAGGAAGCNCCCCACTGCCCCAAATCCACCCCTCCCTTACTCTCACCCCCCCCCCCAACCTTGGAGAACCTACTTCGCCCCACCTACTCCACCCCCCCAAAAATCTCTCTCTCTCTCTCTCTCTCTCTCTCTCTCCCGCCCCCCCTCTCATCCTCACCTCGTCCAACCGCAAAGTCGCGCCACTATCCATTTTGTCGTGAGGAGATGCCGACGGGAGGAAGCAAACCGAAGCAAGAGGTTGCTGGACCAATTGCTTGCGTGGCCAGGAGCTACTTCAACAGTAAGGGAGGCAGTCAAGGGCGAATTGGGCGTGATCAAGCTTCCAATGCCGAATTCTTTTTTTTCCTCCACGGCCACAGAGATTTCCGAGTCAACCCCGGGTTCCTAGGTGAAAAGGAGAAGGGAGGAGCCATATCTTGGCCTCCGCACCTCCGAATTTCAAGCCGTTTTTTGTTGAGATTAGAAAAACAATCTATTTGATTTTATGACTTAAAGGCCATCCATGTGCCATTTGGCCATGGCTACTTTATTTCTCAGGGGATTCCCGCCCTCCTTTGGATTCCAACAGTTTCGATCACATCCTAATTTCAGAAATTTAGTGTTGCATCCTCCAGAAAGAACAAGAATCCAATGTTGCACAAAGGTGCAGAGAGTTACGTAGTAAGCTTTGCAACGTTGGCTATAAGTGAAACAAAACAACTTTCGAAGACAAACATAGGGAAAAACATAATGGAAAAACTCCCCTTCACATTGTGTTTGTTACATTTTATGTAATTGTTGTGCTTTACTCTTCCCACGGTACATTCAAATGTGACCTCTAGAAAAGATTTTCTGGAATCACATGTGCAAATCAGCATTTTGAAATCAACATTATTTGAACATTGTTGTATTTTATCCACTTTCACACATGGATTTGTTCCATGGACTAACTTCCACACATTCATTGAATAAATACTTGTGTCCACGTTTATGTACATATACATGCAGTCGTTTATGAATCTAAAAAGATAACACTTGAGTCATTTGTGTAATATCTATTCAATCTATGTATGATCCAACCATCCAATGAAAATGGTTTGTTGTGATTACGTGAGTAACACAAAAATCATTTGAAAGAAGGTGAATCATATATTATAAGTTAAATCATGTTTCAAAATATTTCTCCTTTCTTAAGCACATTTATCTAACAATTCAGTTTTGGTGAAGTGTAACCTTGGATCCGGGTATGTAGGCTCAACTGTCTTGGAGCGTGTAGCAGTTAGTTCCTGGCTAGTTCCTCTCGCGTCCGGAGAGTGAGGTGGTCAACTGAGCTCGTCTCGTTGACCAATCCGGCGCGTGTGAGAGAAAGAAAGCTAGTAGTTCGTTAAAACTCGACCTTCTCACATATTCTTATGTTATTTCGTATGTCCTACTTGGAAACAAAGTACGGTTCACAAATTGCAGGTTGGCGGACGTCCCCTAAACAGTGCCACGAACGGATAAAAATAGGTTACTACGTAACCCAAAAATCTTCTCTCAACAAAAAATAACCCCTTGAAAAAAATAAAAAAAGTTGAAGGAGGAATTCTCAAAAGCCACCTCGTTCCACCTCTCACGAGGTGAAGGAGGGAACCCTTTGGGAACCTCGGCCCACCACTCAAAAGGGTGAAGGAGGGACTCCTCAAAGCCACCTCGGTCAACCTCTAACGAGGTGAAAGAGGGCACGCTTAAGGAGCCTCGGCCTACCACTCAAGAGGGTGAAGGAGGGAACCTCAAAAGCTACCTCGGTCCACCTCTTACGAGGTGAAGGAGGACAGGCTTTGAGAACTTTACCCACCTCTCAAAAAGTGTTTGAAGTGAGGCACACCTAGACTACCAGTGTTTCCTCCACCCATTTAAAAAAATTCACAAAGGAAGGAGGTTGGAAAGAGGGTGACTAGTAGCAAGATCTTGCGAAAGCAATAGCGGGCCTCGAGACCTGACTTTCTGTTGTCATGGGGCGTCCTCCAAACGCCAGCCCACGTTGCTCAAATGAGCAAACACCCATGAGGTCCAAGGAGCGTCGCGGGACGTTGGCACTGGTGAGCCACCTCGCCAAGCGACGCCGAGAGCCAGTGGCAAAAGGGGGAAGGTCTCGACCGGTGTCGCCAAGAGATAAGACGCCAAAGGCTCCTGACAATAAGCAACAAAACGAAGGTGCGCATGCAATCGAACCACAAGGTGATGGGTAACCTCGCAAGTTTATCGCTGAGCTCAATTTTGGCCACGATGCTCACCCGACTCCGGCCAACGAAGGCTTGAAGGCTACTGAAGAGGGTGCAGCCAATGCCGCTAACTCCAAGGAGGTCATCAACGGTGGCAAACATGGGGACGAGTCCCCGGATGAGCTAGCGGATCAGGTAGTCATCGAGGCCTAGCAAGTGATGGATGAAGAAGTTGAGGCCCATGGTGTCGCCAACAAAAGGAGTGAGGTCGCAAAGTCCGCATCAATGCAAACGGTTGAGGACGCAAATGTGGAGCGAGTGTCTCAACGTACTGATGGAGGCGGTCGTGCCGCCCTCCGTGTTGAGGGTGAGGGAGGCCATCGGGGAAACCCTCCAAGTGTCCTGGTGGCAGAACGCGCTCTTAGCAGTGTTATGCGCTACCTCAACATTGAAGGCGAACTCGACAAGCTTTGCACACGCCTCTCATCAGAAGAGATGGACCTTGCCATGTCCATCATGGGCGCGCTAGCATACGATGGTGAGATGGTGCATGCCAGCCTTTGTGAACGGATGTTCACAATACAACGATTCAATGAGAATCTTTATGAAGTAAATACGAAGATGGTTTGCGAGCTGGCAGCTACTGAGCACAACGCAAAATTGGTGGAGCAGGCACTTGAGACCCTCCGTGTGAAGGAAGTCGCAAACTAGTAGGTGGTACTGAACACGGCCATGGGAGCAGCACGCCATGTAGCCGAAGATGAGGTGGAGTAGATTTTTGAACTTCGTGAGCGTGCACTCATCAAGAATATACACAGAGCTGCTCAAAATATGCTTCATGCTCCGGTCGGTAGATCGGTCCCACGGGCACAAGCTGACACACCACCGATGAGGGTCGTAGCTGCACCACCTCGAGCCCAAAGGATGGGGGTGACTAGCGGTTGCGTGGTACTGGAGTCAGCGGATCCCTACGATGGGTCAGGAGATGTTAACACGTTCTTGAAAATTCTTGAGCACCACCTACGCCTTGCCCAGGTCGACAAGGAGGAGTGGGGCGCTCAAGGGATGCTCTCCCTCAAGCCTCAACCCTTTGAGAAGCGAGTAGAGTTTTGTGAGGAAAAACAACTACAATCCAACCCAAGTTGGGAGGAGTAGTGCGCACTCATGCGCGAGCTCTTCTCCAAACCCGCTGACTCTCAGAAGGCGAAGAAAGAGTTGGAAGCTTACCTATAAGGGGGCATGTCTTTGGAGAAGTATGTGGATATAATTCTCAAGATAGCAAAGGAGGTGGACGAGCGTCACCTGACTGAACAAGCTAAGATAAACTATTTCTTGACTGGCTTGGCCAGCCCGTAGCTCCGGGTTCTTACCTCCAGGATGACGAAAAGGAGTGGGAGAGTCTACACGCTCTTGTGACACGCGTTTGCAAGGTCTACAAGATGAACTATGCCTTTGGGATCACGATGCGCGCGAGAGCCGTACTTCACGTGAGTTCCAATTGGTGGTGCCGCAAAGCGCTCTGAAGACGCCGCATTGGAGCCTTCAAAGAAGTTCCGTCGTCATGATGGAGAGAACACAACTCATAGCGCTGTCATTTGTAGGATCTGCAACAAGGCTACACACATCGCACGCGATTTTCAGCATCGCAAATAGCAGTCACAGCAGCAGCAGGGACAACAGCATAACCAACAACACCATAGGATTGGTTGGCGCCATGGCGGTGGCCAGCATCGCCCAAATGGCGGAGGTCAGAAACGCTTCTATTGTGATGGCCAGTAGCAAGATGGACAGCGCCAGGGCCATGGCAATGCCCCAGCAGGCCGGGGGCGCCCTCAAGGGGGCCAAGACCAAGGCCAGGCCTTTGCAGATATGCAACGTCCTAGTGCACACGGTGGCCAGTGTGGGCACGGACGCCCTCGTGAGGAGGATCAGGATTTTGAGGGAGGAGCGGCAAGACGCGCTCGCCGCCCCCAACATGGCCATGAGCAGGATTTTGAGGACCCCGAGTAGCCATGAGTGGACTGCTACCTGGGGTTCCCATGATTCATGGAGAGGACGATGGTAGAAAATTCATGTTTTTTTATGATGATCATAAAAACCTTGAGTTCCTTTCAACACAATGTTTCTCAATAACCTATGCACCATTCATGAATCCTCGGTCCCTTTTCCATGATCGCTCATGTCCGCTTGTCTATGCAACCAAGGAAAATCTGGAAAACCGTACATATTTAGTCCTTGCAATAAAAGGAAACTCGGCTCTTTGTCTTAGATGCTGCACATGAGGCTCACACAAGAAATTATCTGACATCAATCACAGTGGTTGTACCTGTCGGTCCAACGACGAACATGTCTGCCTTCAAAGGATGAAAGCTTTTGGCCTTGTTCACAAAAGGACACCGCATGTGGGAACAAACAGATGGTATGATGGAGCTACAAAGAAGCACTCATACCTTTTGCATTTACAACTTGGAGGGCAAGCCCCCATCGAGTCTTTTCCTATGCAAGTCTGAGGCATGCATGGCCATGTAGCTTGATGGCAAGCTAGTAGGTGCTCCAGCACGTATCCTTGCTGATACCGGAGCAGATGACTCCATTGTGAGTGGAGCATTTTTGCACAGGTGGCGGTTGAAGTACACTCTTTGTACATGTACGGTGATTGTCGATGATAATAGGGAGGTGCCAGTGACCGGTGAGTGTACAGCATGACTCACGTTGCCCGGCTTCACAACCACTGTTCGCCTAACGGTGTTGAACCTCATGGACCCCTTCGATGTTGTGCTAGGGGATCCACAGCTAGTGAGCTACAAAGTGCTTATGTGCTTCACGTCGAAGACGTTACGAATTTGTAGTGGACGATGGATTATCACTTTGTTTTCAATCCCCTACATTCATCTTCCAGAAGCGATACCCCAAGCCAGCCTCACATCACTCCAAGTGAAACGATAACTGAGGCAGGGCTTTCGGTGTTTCCTTGCAAACCTAAAGAAACTCAATGATAACGTGAAGAGTGACGTACCCTCGGGGGTTGCCAAAATCCTCTCCGAGTTCTCAGACGTGTTTGAACGTCCACCGAATGGGTTGCCACCCACTCGTGGGGTCAGTCACATCATCCCGTTGGAACAAGGGGTTGTACCTCCTTTTCGATCGGTGTACTGGTTAAGTCTAGAAGAAAGACAAGAAGCCGAAATACAAATCAAGGAATACCTCAGAAAAGGCTAGATTGTACCAAGTTTGTCCCCATTCGGGGCTCCCATCCTCTTCGTGAACAGAAAATATGGAGGTTTGAGGATGTGCTTAGACTACCAGGCGTTGAACAAAGTCATTGTGAAAAACCGATACCTGCTCCCGCGCATCAAGGACCTATTTGACCAGCTTCAAGGAGCAAAAGTCTTCACGTCTCTGGATCTATCGCAGGGCTACCATGAAATCCGGATGACAGAGAAGGATGTACCCAAAACGACATTCAGAATTCATCTCAGATACTACCACTTTCGGATCCTCTGCTTTTGACTGACGAACGTGCATGCAACATTTCAAGAAGTGATGAACAAAATCTTCCGGGAACATCTCGGCAAGTCGGTGCTGGTGTATCTTGAGGACATCCTCATCTTCTCCAAGAACCACGAAGAACACGAGCGACACCTCAGAATGGTGCTTGAGATTCTTCGCAAGAACCGCTTTTTCATGAAGAGAAGCAAGTGCAAGTTTGCGCAGCCAGAGTTGGAGTACCTTGGCCACATCATTAGTTGCGAGGGGATCCAGGTGGACCCTAGCAAGGTGTGGGTTGTGAAAGAATGGCCTCATCCCAAGAACATCAGTCAGCTACGCTCTTTCCTTGGACTCGGAAACTACTTTCGGCGGTTTGTGAGAGGCTACTCCAAGTTGGTGAGCCCTCTTACCGCCCTGACCCGGAAGGCAAACACATGGGTTTGGTCAGCAAAATGCACTGACGCTTTTGAGGTCGTGAAGACGATGTTGATCTTGGCATGGCTACTTGCACTCCCAAAATCCAAAAAAAATCCAAAAAAGCCATGGGAGGGACGCTGTGATGCATCGATCACAAGGTTGGGAGCCGTGCTCATGCAAGACGGCCACCCTGTTGCCTATGAGAGCCGCAAGCTCTTAGATGCAGAGACAAGGTACACCATTGGGGAACTGGTGGCAGTCGTGCATGATTTCAAAGTATTGCGCTGCTATCTTGAAGGTGACGAGGGACAAATCACGGTGGTCACATACCACAATCCTCTCACGTACTTCTAGACAAAACCAAACCTGTTACGACGACATGCGCGCTGGAGTGAATACTTGAGTTGCTTTAGATTCACCTGGTAATACAAACCAGGGCGGGCTAACGTGGCAGACCCATTGAGCCAAAACCAAACACACATGAGCCTCATGCTGAGCAATAATGAGATCACAAACTGCCACTTTGCTGCCATTGCGGCAAAGACAACATTACACACAAACCCACTCCGTCCACCCCCAAGACCATTGGTCATTGTGAGCCCTTTCAAGAATCGCATTCGGATGGGCTACACTATGGACCCTTGGTTCGCTGGGCCGAAGAACATTGAACACCATTGCCTCGTGGAGGCTGCCAGGTTGTACTGGCATGGAGAGCAGGTGGTGGTCCCCGATGTCAATAACATATGACAACAAATCATTTTCGAGTTTCATAATCCTCCTTCCTTGGGTCACATCGGATCGAAAAAGTATGGACATGCTCTAGCTCAGTACTACTGGTGGCCAGGGTGGAGCAGTGACATCAGGATGTATTGCATGGTGTGTGATCTGTGCCTTCGTAACATGACTTCAAACAAGGCACCTGTAGGGCTCCTCTAGCATCTACTGCTTCCTAACAACCCATGGGAGTCGGTGGCCATGGATTACATTACGGGGCTCTCGGAGACCAAAAAAGGCCACGATGCCAACTTGGTCGTTGTGGAGAGGGCAACAGGAGTGGCCCACTTCATGCCCACAACAACCCGCGTCACAGCGGAAGAGACTACGAGTCTTTTCTATGACGGTGTCATCAAGTACCACGGTTTACCTCTCCGCATCATCTTCAACCGCGATCCATGCTTTGCCAGCCAGTTTTGGCTTGCATTGCAAGAACGGTTTGGAACACGACAAAGCATGTCCTCGGTATTTCATCCCAAAACGGATGGGCAAACAGAGCGCATGAACCACATAGTCGAGCAGATGCACCGCATGTACATTGAACCAACAATGGAGGAGTGGGACAACTATTTGGCCCCAACTGAGTTTGCCGTGAACAATACACTCAACGAGTCGATTGGTTATACCCCATTCTTCCTCAACCACGGTCGGCATCCAGTGGTACTCGCTTCAATGGTGAAGTGCGGGGACGGCGGCGATCAGGTGCCCTCCGCCCAGGCCTTTGTCGAAAGTATGGATGCCCTCTAGAAAGACGCCAAGGCACACCTACATGGTGCTTGACAGTGCCAAAAGGCCTATGCTGACCAAAAACGTCGTGAGTTATCATTTATCCCTTGGGATCGTGTGCTACTAAGCACACGGAATTTGCGGCTAAAAACACCGTGTGCACGGAAGATGCTACCGAAGTGGCTTGGTCCCCTTCACAGTGATTAAAAAAATTGGAGAAGTGGCTTACCGATCGGTCCTTCCACCAGCCATGCGCATCCATGATACCTTTCATCTGAGCCTCCTTACACGCTACACTACTGAGGGCTTCGTTCAGCCACCACATCTTGTAGTCCTTGCCGTAGAAGGCCAGTGTGAGGTGCACCGCATCCTGCAACACTGTGAACGCAATTTGCATGCATGAGTAGTTAAGGAGTACGTCATGCACTGGGCGGGTTATGGACCTGACCACAATACTTGGGAGCCAGAATTGTGAGGTCCACCAGCAACAATCGCTGAGTATTGGGAGGAACTGGCTGCCCGTCAAAACCGACGTGCCCTCGAGGTTACCACCCTAGCATGAACCCCCTTGAGAGGATAACGACACATGCATTAGGCTCATTATTGGTTCACTCAGGGTAGCTTGTCATGGGCACGCCTGGGCACCTATCGCGGGGACGCTTCTTGTAAAGGGAGAGGAAGCTGTTAAAGTATCAAACATTACTAGCGCACCTACATTAGTCCCGCATTTGTGGGGTATGTTCTAGCCTAGTTTTGTACTCACTCCTCATGCGACATAGGTCAGAACGCTGGGTTGCACTCGCTGTTTGCCCACTCGTAGTTTGCCCTAGCGTGCTTTGCTTATTCTGTATGGTTGGCCACGCTGGGTGGCGAACCACTGGAGCTGAGCCACGCGATCCGATACGGGTCCGTGTGGCTCGCTCTCCAACTTCATTCTTGTCAAAAAAGTTTCTAGTTTTTGCCTCGATTCTCGTTTTTTGTCCAAGTCTTTTGCCTCCATCCTCCTCACAGCTCCCGCGAGCTTTCCCCCGCATAGCTATTGAGAGCCCCCCCCCCTCTCACAGTCGAAAGCCGAAGTTGGCCCCGCGAATAATTGTCGACATCTCCCCTCACAAGAAACAAGAGCCACCCGGCTCTCGGTTGTTGCCAACTCCCGCCACCCCTCTCCTTGCATCTCCTCTGACCTCACTCCCCTTCTGCCCTATTCAACATGGAATCAAGCAGTTGAATGGGCCTGTGGACTCCGCTGCTCCCGCTTTTGCTTCCGCCGTCCGCTTCCGCTCCTGTCGTCCATGGTGGCCGTGGACGTCAGTCGTCGCCGCTACCCTTACCTTCGTTGCTGTCACCTCCGCCTCTGTCGTCTGGCCCGTCGCTGGTGTGGCGGGTGCCGCTCGTCGTTGCTGCCCTCCTCGGTCGACTGACTGCTTTTGGGACTGTCTGGCCCGTCGCTGGTGTGGCGGGTGCTTCTCTCCTCTTCCCCGCCAGGTCTGCCCCTTTCAGGGCTCCCTTGTCNCTGTCGTCCATGGTGGCCGTGGACGTCAGTCGTCGCCGCTACCCTTACCTTCGTTGCTGTCACCTCCGCCTCTGTCGTCTGGCCCGTCGCTGGTGTGGCGGGTGCCGCTCGTCGTTGCTGCCCTCCTCGGTCGACTGACTGCTTTTGGGACTGTCTGGCCCGTCGCTGGTGTGGCGGGTGCTTCTCTCCTCTTCCCCGCCAGGTCTGCCCCTTTCAGGGCTCCCTTGTCGTTCCACCCCCCTCCCCTCCCTCTCCTACTCTTTCCAAGCTCCCTCGCTCTCGTTTTTTCTTCCTCCCATTTTTTTTCTCTGTCTTCTCTTCTTTGCTCTTTCCTTGTGCGCTTATAGATTGTGTTTTTTTGGTTGTTGTGCAGGTTCGTTCTCTCGGGCTCTGGCCCCGCTTCTCCGTGTCCGCTCCCCGCTCCCGCCCTCGTCTCCCGTTCCTCGGCTCCTTGGCTCCCGTCTTCTGCTCAAACCCGGCCTCCAGCGCTCCTCTCCTCGCCTCTCTGTCCTTGGCCTTAGGCCCTAGATCTGCGGCTTTCGGCCTTAGGCCTTAGGCTGTCGCCTGCTCTCTAGATCTTAGACTCTCTAGATCGTAGACTCTCTAGAATCTAGACTATGGCCTCTGGCCCCTTGACTCTAGACTCTGGGCCGCCGGCCCCTCCTGCTGTGTGCGGCCTCTGGCCAATTCCCCCCCCCCCTCTGCTATCCTTTCCGTTCCTTGCTCGGCTCGTTGAGCCCGGGGCCATCTGCCCTTAAGCGGCCTTTCGGCCTTTGCGGCCTCTTGGCCCCCGCCTCTCTGGCGTTCTAGGACCCCCCCCGCTGGGTCTCGTCCCGACGTTTCTGTGTATTTTTTTCTTCTCCCTTCGCCCCACCCTCTCTCTCTATCTCTCTTCTCTCTCTTCTCTTTCTACTGCATTCCTTCTTTCCATCTCTCTGTCTCTCTCCCTCTCTCTGTCTCTCCGTCTCTCTGCCTCTATCTCTTGGTATCTCTGTCTCTCTTTAACTCTCTCCGTCTTTCTGTCTCTCTCTCTCTCTCTTTGTCTCTTTTCCTCTCCGTCCTTCTGTCTCTCTGTCTCTCTGTCTCTCTATCTCTCTGTCTCTCTGTCTCTCTATCTCTCTTTCTCTCTGTCTCTCTGTCTCTCTGTCTCTCGGTTTCTCTGTCTCCCTATCTCCCTGTCTCTCTGTCTCTCCGTTTCTGTCTATCAGTCTCTCTGTCTTTCTACCTCTCTGTCTCTCTGTCTGTCTGTCTCTCTGTCTCTCTGTCTCTCTGTCTCTCTGTCTCTTTGTCTCTCTCTCTCTCTTTCTCTTTGTCTCTCTGTCTCTCCATCTCTCTATCTCTGTCTCTGTCCCTCATTCTCCTTCCCTCTCTCTCACTCTCTCTCTCTCTCTCCCTCTGTCTCTCTCTCTTTCTCTCTCTCTCTCTCTCACTCCCTCTCCCTCTCTTTCTCTCTCTCCCTCTCTCTCTCACTC
>SZWC01039782.1:0-12557 GCA_023375785.1 Penium margaritaceum
AGAGTTCTGCCAGAGTTGTGCCAGAGCTCAGCCAGAGTTGTGCCAGAATTGTGCCAGAGTTGTGCCAGAGTCATGCCAGAAATGTGCCAGAGTTGTTCCAGAGTTGTGCCAGATTTTTGCCAGAATTGTGCCCGAGTTTTGCCAGATTTGTGCCAGAGTTGTGCCAGAGTTATGCCAAATTTAAGCCAGACCTGTTCTAGAGTTGTGCCAGAGTTTTGCCAGAGTTGTGCCAGGTTTGTGCCAGAGTTGTTCAAGTGTTGTGCCAGAGTTGTGCTAGACGTTTGCCAGAGTTTTGCCAGAGTTGTGCCAGAGTTGTGCCAGTGTTGGGCAAGAGTTTTGCCAAAGTTGTGCCAGAGTTGTGCCAGAGTTGTGCCAAAGTTGTGCCAGAGTGGTGCAAGAGTTGTGCTAGAGTTGTGCCTGAAATGTGCCAGAGTTGTGCCAGAGTTGTCCCAGAGTTCTTCCAGAGTTGTGCCAGAGTTGTGCCAGAGTTACTCCAAAGTTGTTCCAGAGTTCTGCTAGAGTTGTGCCAGAGTTGTGCCAGAGTTGTCCCAGAGTTCTTCCAGAGTTGTGCCAGAGTTGTGCCAGAGTTACTCCAAAGTTGTTCCAGAGTTCTGCTAGAGTTGTGCCAGAGTTGTTTCTGAGTTGTACCAGAGTTGTGCCGTAGTTGTGCCGGTGTTGTGCCAGAGTAGTGCCATAGTTTTGCCAAAGTTGTGCCAGATTTGTGCCAGAGTTGTGCCAGAGTTTTGCCTGAGTTGTACTTGAGGTTTTCAATAGTTGTGGCAGAGTGGTGCCAGAGTTGTGCCAGAGTTGTGCCAAAGTTGTGCCATAGTTGTGCCAGAGTTGTGCTAGAGTTGTGCCAGAGTTGCACCATAGTTGTGCCATAGTTGTTTCAGAGTTGTGCCATAGTTGTGCCAAAGTGGTGCCGGAGTTGTGCCCGCTTTGTGCAAGAATTGTGCCAGAGTTGTGCCAGAGTTGTGCCAAAGTAGTGCCAGAGTTCTTCCTGAGTTGTGCCAGTGTTGTGCCAGAGTTGTGCCAGAGTTGTGCCAAAGTAGTGCCAGAGTTCTTCCTGAGTTGTGCCAGTGTTGTGCCAGAGTTGTGCCACAGTTATGCCACAGTTTTTCCAGAATTGTGCCATTGTTGTGCCAGAGTTGTGCCAGAGTTGAGCCAGAGTATTGCCAAAGTTGTGCTGGAGTAGTGCCCAATTTTTTCGAGAATTGTGCCAGAGTTGTGCCATAGTTGTGCCAGAGTTGTGCCAGATTTGTGTCAAAGTAGTGCCATATTTCTTCCAGAGTTTTGCCAGAGCTGGCCAGAGTTGTGCTAGAATTGTGCCAGAGGTGTGTTGGAGTTGTGCCACAGTTATGCCACACTTGTGCCAGAGCTGTGCCAGAGTTGTTCCAGAGTTGTGCCAGAGTTGTACCATAGTATTACCAGATTTTTGCCAGAGTTGTGCCGGAGTGGTGCGATAATTGTGCCAAAGTTGTGCCAGAGTTGTGCCAGATTTGTGCCAGAGTTATACTAGGTTTGTGATTGAGTTGTGCCAGAGCTGTACAAGTGTTGTGCCAGAGTTGTGCTAGAGATTTTCCCGAGTTTTGCCAGAGTTGTGCCAGATTTGTGCCAGATTTGTTTCAGAGTTCTACCAAAGATGTGTGGGAGTTGTGCCAGAGTTGTGCCAGAGTTGTTCCAGAGTTGTGCCAGAGTTATGCCAGAGTTGTGCCAAAGTTGTGTCAGAGTTGTGCAAGAGTTGTCTCAGAGTTATTCCGGAGTTTTGCCATAGCTGTGCCAGTGTTGTTCCAGAGTTGTGCCATAGTTGTGCCAAATTTGTGCCAAATGTGTGCTATAGTTGTGCCAGATATGTTCCAGATTTGTGCCAGAGTTTTGCCAGAGTTGTGCCAAAATTCTACTAATGTTGACCCGGAGTTTTGCCAGAGTTGTGCCAGATTAGTGCCAGAGTTGTGCCAGAGTTGTGCCAGAGTTATACCAGAGTTGATCCAGAGTTGTGCCACATGTCTTGGGCTTCGTCAACTTGTCTTGGGCTTGCTCCAGTTTCCTTGGGTTTGCTCTGGTTGTGTTGGGATTTCTCCAGTTGTCTTAGCCTTGCTCCAGCAACCGTTGGCTAGCTTCAGTTTTCTTTGGCTTGCTCCAGCTGTCTTAGCCTTGCTCCAGCGGTCTAGGACTTAATCCTGCTGTCTTGGGCTTGCGCCACTTGTCTTGGGCTTGCTCCGTTTGTCTTGGCCTTGCTCTTGTTGTCTTGGCCTTTCTCCACTTGTTTTGGGTTGCTCTAGGTGTCTTGGGCTTTGGTCCAGTTGTCTTGGCCTTGCTCTAGTTTTCTTGGGCTTGCTCCAGTTGTCTTGGACTTGCTCTTGTTTTCTACGGCTTGCTCCAGTTGTCATAGGCTTGCTCCAGTTGTCTTGGGCTTGCTCAGTAGTCTGGGGCTTGTTCCATTAGTCTTGTGCTTACTCCAGTTGTCTTGGCCTTGCTCCAGTTTTCTTGGGCTTGCTCTAGCTGTCTTTGCCTTGATCCAGTTGTCTTGGCCTTGCTTCTGTTGTCTTGGCTTGCTCCAGTTTTCTTGGCCTTGCTTGATTTGTCTTGGACCTGCTCCAGTTGACAAGGGCTGGCTCCAGTTTTCTTGGCCTTGCACCTGTTGTCTTGGCCTTACTTCAATTGTCTTACGCCTGCTATTGTTGGCTTGGGCTTGCTCCAATCGTCTTGGGCTAGCTCCAGTTCTCTTGGCCTCGCTCCGGTAGTCTTCACCTTGCTTTAGATGTTTCACGCTTTCTTCAGGTGTCTTGAGCTTGCTCCAATTGTCTTGGCCTTGCTCAAGGTTTCTTGGGCTTGCTCCAGTTGCCTTGGTCTCGCTCTAGTTGTCTTTGGCTTGTTCCAGGTTTCTTGGCCTTGCTCCAGTTGTCATAGGATTGCTCTAGTTGTCTTGGGCTTCCTCTAGTTGTCTTGGCCTTGCTCCAGTTTTCTTGGGCTTGCTCCAGCTGTCTTGGCCTTGCTCCAGTTCTCTTCGGCTTGCTCCAATTGTCTTTGCCTTGCTCCAGTTGTCTTTGCCTTGCTCCAGTTGACTTGGCCTTGCTTCAGTTCTCTTGGCCTTGATCCAGTTATTTTCGGCCTGCTTCAATTTCTTTGGTCTTGCTTTACTTGTCTTGGGCTTGCTCCAGCTGTCTTGGGCTTGCTCCGATTATCTTGGGCTTGCACCAGTTGTCTTGGTCTTGCTCCAGGTATCTTTGGCTTGCTCCAGTTGTCTTTGGCTTACTCCAAGTTTCTTGGCGTTGCTCAAGTTGTCTCGGCCTTGCTCCAGTTGTCTAGGACTTGCACCAGTTGTCTTGACCTTGCTCCAGTTGTATTGGCCTTGCTCCTGTTGTCTTGGGTTTTGTCCCCTTGTCATGGTCTTGCTCCAATTGTCTTGGGCATGCTTAACTTGTCTTGGACTTGCTCCAGTTGTATCTGGCTTGCTCCAGTTGTCTTGTACTTGCTCCAGTTGTCTTAGCCTTTCTCTAGTTATCTTTGGCTTGCTCCTGCTGTCTTTAGCTTGCTCCAGTTGTCTTTGCCTTGCTTCAGCTGTCTTTGACTTTCTCTAGTTGTCTTGTGCTTGCTCAAGTTGTCTTGGGCTTGCTCCTGTTGTTTTGGCCTTGCTCCACTTGTCTTGGCCTTGCTCTAGTTTCTTTGGGTTTGCTCCAGGTGTCTTGGGCTTTCTCCAGTTCTTTTGGCCTTCCTCTAGTTTCCTTGTGCTTGCTCCATTTGTCTAGGACTTACTCCAGTTGTCTTGTGCTTGCTCCGGTTTCCTTGGCCGTGCTCCAGTTCTATTGGCCTTGCTCCAGTTTTCTTGGGCTTGCTCTAGCTATCTTGGGCTTACTCCAGATGACTTGGGCTTGCTCGAGTTGCCTTTGCCTTGCTCCACTTGTCTTAGGCTTGCTACAATTGTCGTGGGCTTGCTCCAGCTGTCTTGGGCTTGCTCCAATTTTCTTGGGCTTGCTCCAACAGTCTTGGGCCGGCTCCAGTTGTCTTGAGCTTGCTCCAGGCCTCTTTGCCTTGGTCAAATTCTCTTGGCCTTGCTCCAGTTGCCTTGGCCTTGCTCCAGTTGTCTTGGCCTTGCTCCAGTTGTCTTTGTCTTGCTTGAGTTGACTTGGGCTTGCTCCAGTTGTCTTGGCCATGCTCCAATTTTCTTAACATTTATCCAATCGTCTTGTGCTTGCTCCAATTGTCTCGGCCTTGCTGCAGATGTCTTTGCCTTCCTCTAGCTGTTTTGGGCTTGCTCCAGGTGTCTTAGGCTTCCTCAAGTTGTCTTTGCCTCGCTCCAGTTATCTTGGGCTTGCTCCTGTTGTCTTTGGCTTGCTCCAGTTGTCTTGGGCTTGCTCCAGTTGTCTTGGCCTTGCTCTAGTTGACTTAGGCGTTTTCCAGTTTTCTTGGGCTTACCCCAGTGGTCTTGGGCTTGCTCCAACTATCTTGGGCTTGTTCCAGCAGTCGTGGCCTTGCTCCAGTAGTCTTGGCATTGCTTCAGTTGTCTTGGCCTTGCTTTCGTTGTCTTGGCCTTGCTCCAGTTATCTTGGGCCTGCTCCATTTGACTTCGTTTTGCTCCAGTTGTCTTGGCCTTGCTCCAATTGTCTTGGCCTTGCTCCCGTTGTCTTGGGCCTGGTCCAGTTAGCTTGCACTTGCTCCACTTTTCTTGTGCTTTCTCCACTTGTTTTTGGCCTGCTCTAGTTTTCTTGGGCTTGCTATAGTTGTCCTTCTCTTTCTCCAGTTGTCTTGGGCTTGCTCCACGTGTCTTGGGCTTACTCCAGTTGTCTTGGCTTTGCTCCAGTTGTCTTGGCCTTGCTCCAGTTGTCTTGGCTTTGGTCCAGTTGTCTTGGCCTTGCTCTAGTTGTCTTAAGCTTGCTCCAATTCTCTTGCCCTTGCTCCAGTTGTCTTGGGCTTGCTCCAATTGTCCTTGCCTCGCTCCAGTTTTCTTGGCCTTGCTCTTGTTGTCTTGGGCTTGCTTGAGTTGTGTTTGGCTCTCCCCAGTTGTCTTTGGCCTGCTCCAGCTATCATGGTCTTGCTCCGGTTGTTTCAGGCTTTATCAAGGTGTCTTGAGCTTGCTCCAGTTGTCTTGGGCTTACTCTAGTTTCCTTGGGATTGCTCGAGTTGTCTTGGCCTTGCTCCAGTTGTCATAGGCTTTATTTAGTTGTCTTCGGCATGCTTCAGTTTTTTTGGCCTTGCTCCATTTATCTTAGGCTTGTTGCGGTTGTCTTGGGCTTGCTCTAGATGTCTTGGCCTTCCTCCAGTTGTCTAGGGCTTGCTCTAGTTGTCTTTGCCTTGCTCCAGTTGTCTTAGCCTTTCTCCAGTTGTCTTGGGCTTGCTCCTGTTGTCTTGGCCTTGCTCCAGTTGTCTTGGGCTTGCTCCAGTTGTCTTCTCCTGGCTCCAGTTGTCTTGGCCTTGCTCTACTTGTCTTGGCCTTGCTCAAGCTGTCTTGGCCTTGCTGTAGTTGTTTTCGGCCTGCTCCAGTTTTCTTTGGCTCGCTCTAGTTGTCTTGGGCTTTCTCCAGTTAGTTTTGGCTTGCTTCAGTTGTCTTGGGCATACTCCATTTGTCTTGGCCTTGATCCAATGTCTTTGCCTTGTTCAGGTAGTCTTGGACTTGCTTCAGTTGTCTTGGGCTTGCTGCAGTTGTCTTGGGCTTGCTCCAGTTGTATGAGGCTTGCTCCAGTTGTCTTGGGCTTGCTCTAGTTGTCTTTGTTTTTCTCTAGTTATCTTTGCCTTGCTCCCGTTGTCTTTGTCTTGCTCCAGTTGTCTTAGCCTTGCTCCATTTGTCTAGGATTTTCTCTTGTTGTCTTAATCTTGCTCTAGTTGTTTTGGCCTTGCTCTACATGTCTTGGCCTTGCTCCAGTTTTTTTTGGTAGCTCTAGGTGTCTTGGGCATGCTCCAATCCTCTTGACCTTGCTCTAGTTTTCTTGGGCTTGCTCTAGTTGTCTTGGGCTTGCTCCAATAATCTTGGGCTTGCTCCATTTGTCTTGGCTTTGCACTAGTTTTCTTGGGCTTTCTCCAGATGTCTTGGGCTTGCCCCAGCTGTCTCGCGCTTGCTCCAGTTGTCTTGGACTTGCTCTATTTCTCTTGGCCTTGCTCCACTTGTCTTCGGCTTGCTCCAGCTGTCTTGGCCTTGCGCCGGTTGTCTTAGACTTGCTGTAGTTGTCTTGACCTTAATCCAGTTGTCTTTGCCTTGCTCCAGTTGTCTTGGGCGTGATCTAGTTGACATGGGCTTGCTCCAGTTGTCTTGGCCATGCTCCAATTGCCTTGGCCTTGCTCTTGTTGTCTTGGGCCTGCCCCAGTTGTCTTTGGCTTTCTCCAGTTGTATTGGCCTTGCTCCAGTTGTCTTGGCCTTGCTCCATTTGTCTTGGGCTTGCTCCAGTTATCTTGGGCTTGCTCCAGTTGTCTTGGCCATGCTTCAGTTGTCTTGAAATTCCTCCAGTGGTCTTGGGCTTGCTCCAGTTGTCTTGAGCTTACTCCAATTTTCATGGCCTTGCTGCAGTTTTCTTTGCTTTGCTCTAGTTGTTATGGGCTTGCTTCAAGATTCTTGGGCTTCCTCCAATTGTCTTGACCTTGCTCTGTTTGTTTTGGGCTTGCTCCTGTTGTCTTGGGCTTGTTCCAGTAGTCTTGGCCTTGCTCTAGTTGTCTTAGGCTTACTCCAGTGATCTTGGGCTTGCTGCAGCTGCCTTGGGCTTGCTTCAACAAGCTTAGCCTTGCTCCAGTTGTCTTGGCCTTCCTTCAATTGTCTTGGTCTTGCTCTAGTTGTCTTGGCCTTGCTCTAGTTGTCTTGGGCCTGCTCCAGTAGACTTCGGCTTGCTCCATTTGTCCTGGCCTTGCCCAAGTTTTCATGGCCTTGCTCCAGTTGTTTTAGGCCTGCTCGAGTTGGCTTGGGCTTGCTCCAGTTGTCTTTGCCGCGCTCCAGATGTCTTGCATTTCTCCATTTGTCTAGTGCTTTCTCCAGTTGTCTTGGGCTTGCTCCAGTTGTCTTGGCCTTGCTCAAGTTGTCTTCGACATGCTCCAATTGTCCTGGGCTTGATCCAGTTGTCTTAAGCTTGCTCTAGTTGTCTTGGCCTTGCTCCATTTGTCTTGGCCGTCCTTCAGTTGTTTTAGGCTTGCTTCAAGTGTCTTGGAATTGCTCTAGTTGTCTTGGCCTTGCTCATGGTTTCTTGGGCTTGCTCGAGTTGTCTTGAGCTTGCTCTAGTTGTCTTGGGATTGCTCCAGCTCTCTTAGCCTTGTTTCAGTTGTCATAGGCTTGCTCTAGTTGTCTTGGGCTTGCTCCGGTTGTCTTGGCCTTGCTCCATTTGTCTTAGACTTGCTCGAGTTGACTTGGGCTTGCTCCAGTTGACTTGGCCTTGCTCCAGTTATCTTGGGATTGCTCCCGTTATCTTCGCCTTGCTCCCGTTGCCTTGGCCTTGCTCTTGTTGTCTTGGCCTTGCTCAAGTTGTTCTCGGCTTGCTCCAGTTTTCTTGGGTTTGCTCTAGATGTCTTTGGCTTGCTTGAAATGCCTTGGACTTTTTCGAGTTGTCTTCATCTTGCTCCAGCTGTCTTGGCCTTGCTCCTGTTGTCTTGGCCTTGCTCCAGTTGTCTTAGGTTTGTTCCAGTTGTCTTTCCCTTGCTCGAGTAGTCTTGGGCTTGCACAAATTTCCTTTGCCTTGCTCCACTTTTCTTGGGCTTGCTTCAGCTGTCTTTGGCTTGCACCCGGTGTCTTTGTCTTGCTCTGGATGTATTGGGCTCACTTGAGGTTTGTGAGCTTTGCTCCAGCTGTCTTGGCCTTGCTCCAGTTGTCTAGGAATTGCTCCAGTTTTCTTGGCCTTGCTCCAGTTATCTTGGACTTGGCCCAATCGTCTTGGGCTTGCTTCAGTTTTCTTGGGCTTGCTCCACTTGTCTTGGCCTTGCTCCACCTGTATTTCTCTTCCTCTAGTTGTCTTGGGCTTTGTCCACTTGTTTTGGGCTTCCTCAAGTTGTCTTGGGCTTGCTCTAGTGTTCTTCAACTTGCTCCAGTTGTATCATGCTTGCCCCAGTTGTCGTGGGATGGCTCCAATTGTCTTAGCCTTGCTTCAGTTAACTTTGGCTTTCTCTAGGTTTCTTTGGCTTTCTCCAGTTGTCTTAGCCTTGCTCCAACTGTCTAGGACATGCTCCTATTGTCCTAGGCTTTCTCCTGTTGTCTTGGCCTTGCTCCAATTGTCTTAGGCCAGCTCCAAATGGCTTTGGCTTGCTCCAGTTGTCTTGGGCTTGATCCACTTCTCTTGGCCTTGCTCCAGTTGGCTTGACCTTGCTCTAGTTGTCTAGAGATTTCTCCTATAGTCTTGGGCTTGCTCCAGTTCTCTTGGCCTTGCTCCAGTTGTCTTGGATATGCTCCAGTTGTCTTTTGGCTTTCTCCAGTTGTCTTGAGCTCGCTCTAGTTGTCTTGTTCTTGCTCCAGTTGTCTTCGCCTTGCTCTAGTTGTTTTAGGCTTGCTCAATGTGTCTTGGGCTTGCTCGAGTTTCCTTGGCCTTGCTCAAGGTTTCTTGGGCTTGCTCCAGTTGTCTTGGGTTCGCTCTAGTTTTCTTGGACTTGCTCCAGTTGTCTTGGCATTGCTCTAAGTGTCATACGCTTACTCTAGTTGTCTTGGGCTTGCTCCTGTTGTGTTTGCCTTGCTCTATTTCTCTTAGGATTGTTCTACTTGTCTTGAAATTGCTCCAGTTTTCTTGGCCTTCCTCAAGATGTTTTGGACTTGCTCTAGTTTTCTTTGCCTTGCTCCCATTGTCTTGGCCTTGCTCCAGTTGTCTTGGGCTCCCTCCAGTTGTCTTGGCCTTGCTCCAGTTTTCTTGTAATTGCTCCAGTTGTCTTCACCTTGCTCCAGTTGTCTTGGCCTTGCTCCACTTGTCTTGGCCTTACTCCAGTTGTCTTGGCCTTGCTCTAGTTGTTTTTGGCCTGCTCCAATTTTCTTTGGCTTGCTCTAGTTGTCTTTGGCTTCCTCCAGTTGTCTTCGGCCTGCTCCAGATGTCTTGGACATACTCCAGTTGTCTTGCCCTTGATCCAGGTTTCCTTGCATTGCCCCAGTTGTCTTGGCCTTGCTCAAGGAGTCTTGGATTTGCTTCACTTGCCTTGGCCTTCCTCCAGTTGTCTTGGACTTGGTCCAGTCGTTTTGGGCTTGCTTTAGTTTTTTTGGCTTGCTCCAGTTACCTTCGCCTTGCTCCATCTGTATTTTCCTTGCTCAAGTTGCCATGTGCTTGTTCAACTTGTCTTGGGCTTGCTCAGTTGTCTTGGGCTTGCTCTAGTTGTTTTGGGCTTCCTCCACTTGTATCAGGCTTTCTCTACTTGTCTTGGGCTTGCTCCAGTTGTCTTTGTCTTGCTTCACTTATCTTTGGCTTGTTCCAGTCGTCTTTGTCTTGCTCTAAATGTCTTAGCCTTGCTCCAGTTGCCTGGGACTTGCTCTTGTTATCGTAAACTTGCTCCAGTTGTCTTAGCCTTGCTCCAGTTGTCTTGGTCTTGCTCCAGTTGTTTTGGAATGCTCTAGGTATCTTGGCCTTGCTCCAGTTGTTTTGGGTTGCTCTAAGTGTCTTTGGCTTGCTCCAGCTGTCTTGGGCTTCCTCCAGGTTTCTTTGCATTGCCCCAGTTGTCTTGGCCATGCTCCAGGAGTCTTGGATTTGATTTAGTTTCCTTGGCCTTGCTTTAGTTGTCTTGGACTTGGTCCAGTCGTTTTTGGCTTGCTTCATTCTTTTAAGGCTTACTCCAGTTGTCTTGGCCTTGCTCTAGCTGTATTTGCCTTGCTCCAATTGTCATGTTCTTCGTCCACTTGTATTGGGCTTGCTCGGTTGTCTTGTGCTTGCTACACCTGTTTTGGGCTTGCTCCACTTGCATGAGGCTTGCTCCAGTTGTCTTGGGCTTGCTCCAATTGTCTTAGTCTTGCTTCAGTTATCTTTGGTTTGTTCCAGTTGTCTTTGTCTTCCTCCAGTTGTTTTAGCCTTGCTCTAGTTGTCTAGGACTTGCTCTTGTTGTCGTAAGCTTCTCCAGTTGTCTTAGCCTAGGACTTCAGCTCCAGGAGTTCAGTTATCTTTGGCTTGTTGCAGTTGTCTTTGTCTTTCTCCAGTTGTCTGAGCCTTGCTCCAGTTGTCTAGGACTTGCTCTTGTTGTCGTAAGCTTGCTCCAGTTGTCTTAGCCTTGCTCTAGTTTTCTTGGCCTTGCTCCAGTTGTTTTGGGTTGCTCTAGGTTTCTTGGCCTTGCTCCGGTGCTCTTGGCCTTGCTCTATTTTTCTTGGGCTTGCTCCAGTTGTCTTGGACTTGCTCCAGTTGTCTTGGGGTTGCTCCAGTTTTCTTGGCCTTGCTCCAGTTGTCTTAGGCTTGCTCCAGTTATCTTGGGCTTGACCCAGTTGTCTTTACCTTGCATCAGTTGCCTTTGTCTTGCTCCAGTTGTCTTGGCCTTGCTCCATTTGTCTTAGGCTTGCTCCACTTGTCTTGCCCTTGCTCCAGTTTTCTTGGGCTTGCTCCAACTGTCATTGCCTCGCTCCAGTTGTCTTGGCCTTGCTTTCGTTCTCTTGGGCTTGCTCCAGTTGTGTTGGGCTTGCTCGAGTTGTCTTAGGCTTGCTCCACTTGTCTTTGCCTTGCCCCCGGTGTTTTTGGCTAGCTCTAGTTGTCTTGGGCTCGCTCCAGGTTTTTTGGCATTGCTCTAGTTGTCTTGGCCTTGCTATAGTTGTCTAAGACTTGCTCAAGTTGTCTTGGCATTGCTCCAGTTGTCTTGGACTTGGTCCAGTCATCTTGGGCTTGCTTAAGTTTTCTAGGGCTTCCTCCAGTTGTCTAGGCCTTGCTCCAGTTGTATTGACCTTGTTTCAATTGTCATGGGCTTTGTCCACTTGTCTTTGGCTTGCTCAACTCGTCTTGGGCTTGCTCTAGTTGTCTTGGGCTTGCTGCAGTTGTATCAGGCTTGCTCCGGTCGTTGTGGGATGGGTCTAATTGTCTTAGCCTTGCTCCAATTAGCTTTGGCTTGTTCTAGTTGTCTTTGGCTTTCTCCAGTTGTGTTTGCCTTGCTCTAGCTGTCTAGGACATGCTCTTATGGTCGTAGGCTTTCTCCAGTTGTCTTGGCCTTGCTCCAATAATCTTAGGACTGCTCCAGATGGCTTGGGCTTACTCCAGTTCTCTTGGGCTTGCTCCAGTTCTCTTGGCCTTACTCCCGTTTTCTTGACCTTGCTCCAGCTGTCTATGGATCTCTCTAGTTATCTTGGGCTTGCTCCAGTTGTCTTGGCCTTGCTCCAGTTGTCTTGGACATGCTTCAGTTGACTTTGAGCTTGCTCAATTTGTTTTGCGCTTGCTCTAGTTGTCTTGGTCTTGCTCCACTTGTCTTGGCCTTGCTCCAGTTGGATTTAGCTTGCTCAAGGTGTCTTTGGCTTGCTCCAGTTTTCTTGGCCTTGCTCAAGGTTTCTTGGGCTTGCTCCAGTTATTTTGGGCTTGCTCTTTTTTTCTTCGGCTTGCTTGAGTTGTCTTGGCCTTGTTCCACTTGTCATAGGCTTACTCTAGGTTCCTTCGGCTTGCTCCAGTTGTCTTGGCCTTGCTTCGTTTTTCTTAGGCTTGTTCCGGTTGTCATTGGCTTGCTCAAGTTGTCTTGGACTTCCTCCAGTTATCTTGGGCTTGCTCTTGTTGTCTTTGCCTTGCTCCAGTTGTCTTGGCCTTGCTCTTGTTGCTTTTGGCTTGCTCCAGTTGTCTTTGCCTTGCTCCAGTTGTCTTGGGCTTGCTCCAGTTGTCTTCTCCTTGCTACAGTTGTCTTGGCCTTGCTCCATTTGTCTTGGTATTGCTCTGTCTTGGCCTTGCCCAGTTGTTTTTGGCTTGCTCTAGTTTTCTTTGGCTTGCTCTAGTTGACTTGGGCTTGCTCCAGTTGTCTTCGACTTGCTCCAGTTGTCTGGGGCATAGTACAGTTGTCATGGCCTTGATCCAGGTGTCTTTCGCTTGCTCGAGTTGTCTTGGCCTTGCTCCATTAGTCTTGGACTTGCTTCAGTTGTCTAGGCCTTGCTCCAGTTGTCTTTGTTGTTCTTCTATGCCCCATGGCCACTGCTATGGCTTGACGGACAGGTTGGGCATGCACTATTCCCTTGGACTAAGTCCCCAAAACCTTGTTCGTGGTGCAAGTCCAAGCGAGACACCAAAAGTGTAGCGCAACGGATAGCATGTTGGACTTAGGGACAACAGGTCTTGCGATCAAGCCTTGATGTGCACAGGAGGTTTTTGACCTTCTTGCACAGGGGGGAAGTTTCTTAGACATTCCTCCATGCATGACAAGAGTGAGCCACTTGGTGGTTTGTGGATGCGCCAATTGGCGGACTGGTGAGGTGGTGTGGAGTGTCGACCTGAAAAGTGCCACTACCTACACACCTTAGAAGCCAGGCCTAGTGTCAATGCGCCGGATAGCAACGGTCTAGAAAACGGGTCCCGACATGGGAGGCCGCCAACCGCTCTTGGTATTACAACCAAGATAACATATCACCCTCGAACGAGGGATCCACACTTTAGGTTTGTTTGGTTTGCAACCTCACGAAGTCTGCATGTTGGTCTTTAGTGTCTACCTTTGGTTGGACACTCTGTGAGGAGTCT
>SZWC01039789.1:817-12551 GCA_023375785.1 Penium margaritaceum
GCACAACTCTGGCACAACTCTGGCACAACTCTGGCACAACTCTGGCACAACTTGGCACAACTCTAGCAAAACTCGGGCACAACTATGGCACAACTCTGGCACAAATCAGGCACAACTCTATAACAACTTTGGCACAATTCTGGCACAACTCGGCACAACTCAGGCACGACTCCGGCATAACTCTGGCATAATTCTGGCACAACTCTGGCACAACTCTGGCACAACTATGGTACAACTCTGGCACAACTCTCGCACAACTCTGGCACAACTCGGGCACAAATCTGGCACAACTCTGGCATAAATCTCAAATGACTCTGGCACAACTCTGGCATAACTCTGGCACAACTCTGGCATAACTCTGGCACAACTCTGGCATAACTCTGGCACAACTCTGGCATAACTCTGGCACAACTCTGGCATAACTCTGGCACAACTCTGGCATAACTCTGGCACAACTCTGGCATAACTCTGGCACAACTCTGGCATAACTCTGGCACAACTCTGGCATAACTCTGGCACAACTCTGGCATAACTCTGGCACAACTCTGGCATAACTCTGGCACAACTCTGGCATAACTCTGGCACAACTCTGGCATAACTCTGGCACAACTCTGGCATAACTCTGGCACAACTCTGGCATAACTCTGGCACAACTCTGGCATAACTCTGGCACAACTCTGGCATAACTCTGGCACAACTCTGGCATAACTCTGGCACAACTCTGGCATAACTCTGGCACAACTCTGGCATAACTCTGGCACAACTCTGGCATAACTCTGGCACAACTCTGGCATAACTCTGGCACAACTCTGGCATAACTCTGGCACAACTCTGGCATAACTCTGGCACAACTCTGGCATAACTCTGGCACAACTCTGGCATAACTCTGGCACAACTCTGGCATAACTCTGGCACAACTCTGGCATAACTCTGGCACAACTCTGGCATAACTCTGGCACAACTCTGGCATAACTCTGGCACAACTCTGGCATAACTCTGGCACAACTCTGGCATAACTCTGGCACAACTCTGGCATAACTCTGGCACAACTCTGGCATAACTCTGGCACAACTCTGGCATAACTCTGGCACAACTCTGGCATAACTCTGGCACAACTCTGGCATAACTCTGGCACAACTCTGGCATAACTCTGGCACAACTCTGGCATAACTCTGGCACAACTCTGGCATAACTCTGGCACAACTCTGGCATAACTCTGGCACAACTCTGGCATAACTCTGGCACAACTCTGGCATAACTCTGGCACAACTCTGGCATAACTCTGGCACAACTCTGGCATAACTCTGGCACAACTCTGGCATAACTCTGGCACAACTCTGGCATAACTCTGGCACAACTCTGGCATAACTCTGGCACAACTCTGGCATAACTCTGGCACAACTCTGGCATAACTCTGGCACAACTCTGGCATAACTCTGGCACAACTCTGGCATAACTCTGGCACAACTCTGGCATAACTCTGGCACAACTCTGGCATAACTCTGGCACAACTCTGGCATAACTCTGGCACAACTCTGGCATAACTCTGGCACAACTCTGGCATAACTCTGGCACAACTCTGGCATAACTCTGGCACAACTCTGGCATAACTCTGGCACAACTCTGGCATAACTCTGGCACAACTCTGGCATAACTCTGGCACAACTCTGGCATAACTCTGGCACAACTCTGGCATAACTCTGGCACAACTCTGGCATAACTCTGGCACAACTCTGGCATAACTCTGGCACAACTCTGGCATAACTCTGGCACAACTCTGGCATAACTCTGGCACAACTCTGGCATAACTCTGGCACAACTCTGGCATAACTCTGGCACAACTCTGGCATAACTCTGGCACAACTCTGGCATAACTCTGGCACAACTCTGGCATAACTCTGGCACAACTCTGGCATAACTCTGGCACAACTCTGGCATAACTCTGGCACAACTCTGGCATAACTCTGGCACAACTCTGGCATAACTCTGGCACAACTCTGGCATAACTCTGGCACAACTCTGGCATAACTCTGGCACAACTCTGGCATAACTCTGGCACAACTCTGGCATAACTCTGGCACAACTCTGGCATAACTCTGGCACAACTCTGGCATAACTCTGGCACAACTCTGGCATAACTCTGGCACAACTCTGGCATAACTCTGGCACAACTCTGGCATAACTCTGGCACAACTCTGGCATAACTCTGGCACAACTCTGGCATAACTCTGGCACAACTCTGGCATAACTCTGGCACAACTCTGGCATAACTCTGGCACAACTCTGGCATAACTCTGGCACAACTCTGGCATAACTCTGGCACAACTCTGGCATAACTCTGGCACAACTCTGGCATAACTCTGGCACAACTCTGGCATAACTCTGGCACAACTCTGGCATAACTCTGGCACAACTCTGGCATAACTCTGGCACAACTCTGGCATAACTCTGGCACAACTCTGGCATAACTCTGGCACAACTCTGGCATAACTCTGGCACAACTCTGGCATAACTCTGGCACAACTCTGGCATAACTCTGGCACAACTCTGGCATAACTCTGGCACAACTCTGGCATAACTCTGGCACAACTCTGGCATAACTCTGGCACAACTCTGGCATAACTCTGGCACAACTCTGGCATAACTCTGGCACAACTCTGGCATAACTCTGGCACAACTCTGGCATAACTCTGGCACAACTCTGGCATAACTCTGGCACAACTCTGGCATAACTCTGGCACAACTCTGGCATAACTCTGGCACAACTCTGGCATAACTCTGGCACAACTCTGGCATAACTCTGGCACAACTCTGGCATAACTCTGGCACAACTCTGGCATAACTCTGGCACAACTCTGGCATAACTCTGGCACAACTCTGGCATAACTCTGGCACAACTCTGGCATAACTCTGGCACAACTCTGGCATAACTCTGGCACAACTCTGGCATAACTCTGGCACAACTCTGGCATAACTCTGGCACAACTCTGGCATAACTCTGGCACAACTCTGGCATAACTCTGGCACAACTCTGGCATAACTCTGGCACAACTCTGGCATAACTCTGGCACAACTCTGGCATAACTCTGGCACAACTCTGGCATAACTCTGGCACAACTCTGGCATAACTCTGGCACAACTCTGGCATAACTCTGGCACAACTCTGGCATAACTCTGGCACAACTCTGGCATAACTCTGGCACAACTCTGGCATAACTCTGGCACAACTCTGGCATAACTCTGGCACAACTCTGGCATAACTCTGGCACAACTCTGGCATAACTCTGGCACAACTCTGGCATAACTCTGGCACAACTCTGGCATAACTCTGGCACAACTCTGGCATAACTCTGGCACAACTCTGGCATAACTCTGGCACAACTCTGGCATAACTCTGGCACAACTCTGGCATAACTCTGGCACAACTCTGGCATAACTCTGGCACAACTCTGGCATAACTCTGGCACAACTCTGGCATAACTCTGGCACAACTCTGGCATAACTCTGGCACAACTCTGGCATAACTCTGGCACAACTCTGGCATAACTCTGGCACAACTCTGGCATAACTCTGGCACAACTCTGGCATAACTCTGGCACAACTCTGGCATAACTCTGGCACAACTCTGGCATAACTCTGGCACAACTCTGGCATAACTCTGGCACAACTCTGGCATAACTCTGGCACAACTCTGGCATAACTCTGGCACAACTCTGGCATAACTCTGGCACAACTCTGGCATAACTCTGGCACAACTCTGGCATAACTCTGGCACAACTCTGGCATAACTCTGGCACAACTCTGGCATAACTCTGGCACAACTCTGGCATAACTCTGGCACAACTCTGGCATAACTCTGGCACAACTCTGGCATAACTCTGGCACAACTCTGGCATAACTCTGGCACAACTCTGGCATAACTCTGGCACAACTCTGGCATAACTCTGGCACAACTCTGGCATAACTCTGGCACAACTCTGGCATAACTCTGGCACAACTCTGGCATAACTCTGGCACAACTCTGGCATAACTCTGGCACAACTCTGGCATAACTCTGGCACAACTCTGGCATAACTCTGGCACAACTCTGGCATAACTCTGGCACAACTCTGGCATAACTCTGGCACAACTCTGGCATAACTCTGGCACAACTCTGGCATAACTCTGGCACAACTCTGGCATAACTCTGGCACAACTCTGGCATAACTCTGGCACAACTCTGGCATAACTCTGGCACAACTCTGGCATAACTCTGGCACAACTCTGGCATAACTCTGGCACAACTCTGGCATAACTCTGGCACAACTCTGGCATAACTCTGGCACAACTCTGGCATAACTCTGGCACAACTCTGGCATAACTCTGGCACAACTCTGGCATAACTCTGGCACAACTCTGGCATAACTCTGGCACAACTCTGGCATAACTCTGGCACAACTCTGGCATAACTCTGGCACAACTCTGGCATAACTCTGGCACAACTCTGGCATAACTCTGGCACAACTCTGGCATAACTCTGGCACAACTCTGGCATAACTCTGGCACAACTCTGGCATAACTCTGGCACAACTCTGGCATAACTCTGGCACAACTCTGGCATAACTCTGGCACAACTCTGGCATAACTCTGGCACAACTCTGGCATAACTCTGGCACAACTCTGGCATAACTCTGGCACAACTCTGGCATAACTCTGGCACAACTCTGGCATAACTCTGGCACAACTCTGGCATAACTCTGGCACAACTCTGGCATAACTCTGGCACAACTCTGGCATAACTCTGGCACAACTCTGGCATAACTCTGGCACAACTCTGGCATAACTCTGGCACAACTCTGGCATAACTCTGGCACAACTCTGGCACAACTCTGGCACAACTGTGGCACAACTCTGGCACAACTCTTGCACACCTCTGGCACAACTCTGGTACAACTCTGGCACAACCCTCGCATAACCCTGGTACAACTCTTGCACAACTCTGGCACAATTCGGGCACAACTCTGGCACAACTGTGGCTCAACTCTGGCACAACTCTGGCACAACTCTGGCACAACTCTGGCACAACTCTGTCACAACTCTGGTACAACTCGGGCACAACTCTGGCACAACTCTGGAAGAACTCTGGCACAACTATAGCACAACTCTGGCACAACTCTGGCACAACTCTGGCATGATCCTGGCACAAGTCTGGCATGACTCTGGCATAACTCTGGCACAACCCTGGCACAACTCGGCACAACTCTAGCAAAACTCGGGCACAACTATGGCACAACTCTGGCACGAATCAGGCACAAATCTATAACAACTCTGGCACAATTCTGGCACAACTCTGCACAACTCAGGCACGACTCCGGAATAACTCTGGCATAACTCTGGCACAACTCTGGCACAACTCTGGCACAACTATGGTACAACTCTGGCACAACTCTGGCACAACTCTGGCACAACTCGGGCACAAATCTGGCACAACTCTGGCACAACTCTGGCATAACTCTGGCACAACTCTGGCACAACTCTGGCACAACTATGGTACAACTCTGGCACAACTCTGGCACAACTCTGGCACAACTCGGGCACAAATCTGGCACAACTCTGGCACAAATCTCAGATGACTCTGGCAAAACTCTGGCATAACCCTTGCACAACTCTAGCGCAACTTTGGCACAACTCTGGCACAACTCTGGTACAATTCTGGGACAACTCTGGCACAACTGTGGCACAACTCTGGTACAACTCTGGCACAACTCTGGCACAACTCTGGCACAACTCTGGGAGAACTCTGGCACAAGTCTGGCACAACTTTGGCATAAATCTGGCACATCTCTGGCACGACTCTTGCACAACTCTGGCAGAACTCTGGCACAACTCGGCACAACTCTGGTACACCTCTGGCACAACTTTGGAACAACTCTGGCACAACTCTGGCACAACTCTGGCACAACTCTGACAAAACTCTGGTCCAACTCTGGCACAACTCTGGGACTCTGGCACAACTCTGGCACAACTCTGGCACAACTCTGGCACAACTCTGGCACACCTCTGGCACAAATCTGGCACAACTCTGGCACAACTTTGGCACAACTCTGGCACACCTCTGGCACAACTATGGCACAACTGGGCACAACTCTGGCACAACTCTGGCACAACTCTGGCACAAGTCTGGCACAACTCTGGCACAAACCTGGCACAACTCTGGCACAACTCTGGCACGACTCTGGCACAACTCTGGCACGACTCTGGCACAACTCTGGCACAACTCTGGCCCAACTCTTGGCAACTCTGGCACAACTCTGTCACAACTGTGCCACAACTCTGGCACAACTCTGGCACACCTCTGGCACAACTCTGGCACAACTCTGGCACAACTCTCGCATAACCCTGGTACAACTCTTGCACAACTCTGGCACACCTCTGGCACAACTCTGGCGCAACTTTGGCACCACTCTGAACAAACTCTGGTACAATTCTGGCACAACACTGGCATAGCTCTGGTACAACTCTGGCACAACTGTGGCGCAAGTCTGGCACAACTCTGGCGCAACTTTGGCACCACTCTGAACAAACTCTGGTACAATTCTGGCACAACACTGGCATAGCTCTGGTACAACTCTGGCACAACTGTGGCGCAAGTCTGGCACAACTCTGGCGCAACTTTGGCACCACTCTGAACAAACTCTGGTACAATTCTGGCACAACACTGGCATAGCTCTGGTACAACTCTGGCACAACTGTGGCGCAAGTCTGGCACAACTCTGGCGCAACTTTGGCACCACTCTGAACAAACTCTGGTACAATTCTGGCACAACACTGGCATAGCTCTGGTACAACTCTGGCACAACTGTGGCGCAAGTCTGGCACAACTCTGGCGCAACTTTGGCACCACTCTGAACAAACTCTGGTACAATTCTGGCACAACACTGGCATAGCTCTGGTACAACTCTGGCACAACTGTGGCGCAAGTCTGGCACAACTCTGGCGCAACTTTGGCACCACTCTGAACAAACTCTGGTACAATTCTGGCACAACACTGGCATAGCTCTGGTACAACTCTGGCACAACTGTGGCGCAAGTCTGGCACAACTCTGGCGCAACTTTGGCACCACTCTGAACAAACTCTGGTACAATTCTGGCACAACACTGGCATAGCTCTGGTACAACTCTGGCACAACTGTGGCGCAAGTCTGGCACAACTCTGGCGCAACTTTGGCACCACTCTGAACAAACTCTGGTACAATTCTGGCACAACACTGGCATAGCTCTGGTACAACTCTGGCACAACTGTGGCGCAAGTCTGGCACAACTCTGGCGCAACTTTGGCACCACTCTGAACAAACTCTGGTACAATTCTGGCACAACACTGGCATAGCTCTGGTACAACTCTGGCACAACTGTGGCGCAAGTCTGGCACAACTCTGGCGCAACTTTGGCACCACTCTGAACAAACTCTGGTACAATTCTGGCACAACACTGGCATAGCTCTGGTACAACTCTGGCACAACTGTGGCGCAAGTCTGGCACAACTCTGGCGCAACTTTGGCACCACTCTGAACAAACTCTGGTACAATTCTGGCACAACACTGGCATAGCTCTGGTACAACTCTGGCACAACTGTGGCGCAAGTCTGGCACAACTCTGGCGCAACTTTGGCACCACTCTGAACAAACTCTGGTACAATTCTGGCACAACACTGGCATAGCTCTGGTACAACTCTGGCACAACTGTGGCGCAAGTCTGGCACAACTCTGGCGCAACTTTGGCACCACTCTGAACAAACTCTGGTACAATTCTGGCACAACACTGGCATAGCTCTGGTACAACTCTGGCACAACTGTGGCGCAAGTCTGGCACAACTCTGGCGCAACTTTGGCACCACTCTGAACAAACTCTGGTACAATTCTGGCACAACACTGGCATAGCTCTGGTACAACTCTGGCACAACTGTGGCGCAAGTCTGGCACAACTCTGGCGCAACTTTGGCACCACTCTGAACAAACTCTGGTACAATTCTGGCACAACACTGGCATAGCTCTGGTACAACTCTGGCACAACTGTGGCGCAAGTCTGGCACAACTCTGGCGCAACTTTGGCACCACTCTGAACAAACTCTGGTACAATTCTGGCACAACACTGGCATAGCTCTGGTACAACTCTGGCACAACTGTGGCGCAAGTCTGGCACAACTCTGGCGCAACTTTGGCACCACTCTGAACAAACTCTGGTACAATTCTGGCACAACACTGGCATAGCTCTGGTACAACTCTGGCACAACTGTGGCGCAAGTCTGGCACAACTCTGGCGCAACTTTGGCACCACTCTGAACAAACTCTGGTACAATTCTGGCACAACACTGGCATAGCTCTGGTACAACTCTGGCACAACTGTGGCGCAAGTCTGGCACAACTCTGGCGCAACTTTGGCACCACTCTGAACAAACTCTGGTACAATTCTGGCACAACACTGGCATAGCTCTGGTACAACTCTGGCACAACTGTGGCGCAAGTCTGGCACAACTCTGGCGCAACTTTGGCACCACTCTGAACAAACTCTGGTACAATTCTGGCACAACACTGGCATAGCTCTGGTACAACTCTGGCACAACTGTGGCGCAAGTCTGGCACAACTCTGGCGCAACTTTGGCACCACTCTGAACAAACTCTGGTACAATTCTGGCACAACACTGGCATAGCTCTGGTACAACTCTGGCACAACTGTGGCGCAAGTCTGGCACAACTCTGGCGCAACTTTGGCACCACTCTGAACAAACTCTGGTACAATTCTGGCACAACACTGGCATAGCTCTGGTACAACTCTGGCACAACTGTGGCGCAAGTCTGGCACAACTCTGGCGCAACTTTGGCACCACTCTGAACAAACTCTGGTACAATTCTGGCACAACACTGGCATAGCTCTGGTACAACTCTGGCACAACTGTGGCGCAAGTCTGGCACAACTCTGGCGCAACTTTGGCACCACTCTGAACAAACTCTGGTACAATTCTGGCACAACACTGGCATAGCTCTGGTACAACTCTGGCACAACTGTGGCGCAAGTCTGGCACAACTCTGGCGCAACTTTGGCACCACTCTGAACAAACTCTGGTACAATTCTGGCACAACACTGGCATAGCTCTGGTACAACTCTGGCACAACTGTGGCGCAAGTCTGGCACAACTCTGGCGCAACTTTGGCACCACTCTGAACAAACTCTGGTACAATTCTGGCACAACACTGGCATAGCTCTGGTACAACTCTGGCACAACTGTGGCGCAAGTCTGGCACAACTCTGGCGCAACTTTGGCACCACTCTGAACAAACTCTGGTACAATTCTGGCACAACACTGGCATAGCTCTGGTACAACTCTGGCACAACTGTGGCGCAAGTCTGGCACAACTCTGGCGCAACTTTGGCACCACTCTGAACAAACTCTGGTACAATTCTGGCACAACACTGGCATAGCTCTGGTACAACTCTGGCACAACTGTGGCGCAAGTCTGGCACAACTCTGGCGCAACTTTGGCACCACTCTGAACAAACTCTGGTACAATTCTGGCACAACACTGGCATAGCTCTGGTACAACTCTGGCACAACTGTGGCGCAAGTCTGGCACAACTCTGGCGCAACTTTGGCACCACTCTGAACAAACTCTGGTACAATTCTGGCACAACACTGGCATAGCTCTGGTACAACTCTGGCACAACTGTGGCGCAAGTCTGGCACAACTCTGGCGCAACTTTGGCACCACTCTGAACAAACTCTGGTACAATTCTGGCACAACACTGGCATAGCTCTGGTACAACTCTGGCACAACTGTGGCGCAAGTCTGGCACAACTCTGGCGCAACTTTGGCACCACTCTGAACAAACTCTGGTACAATTCTGGCACAACACTGGCATAGCTCTGGTACAACTCTGGCACAACTGTGGCGCAAGTCTGGCACAACTCTGGCGCAACTTTGGCACCACTCTGAACAAACTCTGGTACAATTCTGGCACAACACTGGCATAGCTCTGGTACAACTCTGGCACAACTGTGGCGCAAGTCTGGCACAACTCTGGCGCAACTTTGGCACCACTCTGAACAAACTCTGGTACAATTCTGGCACAACACTGGCATAGCTCTGGTACAACTCTGGCACAACTGTGGCGCAAGTCTGGCACAACTCTGGCGCAACTTTGGCACCACTCTGAACAAACTCTGGTACAATTCTGGCACAACACTGGCATAGCTCTGGTACAACTCTGGCACAACTGTGGCGCAAGTCTGGCACAACTCTGGCGCAACTTTGGCACCACTCTGAACAAACTCTGGTACAATTCTGGCACAACACTGGCATAGCTCTGGTACAACTCTGGCACAACTGTGGCGCAAGTCTGGCACAACTCTGGCGCAACTTTGGCACCACTCTGAACAAACTCTGGTACAATTCTGGCACAACACTGGCATAGCTCTGGTACAACTCTGGCACAACTGTGGCGCAAGTCTGGCACAACTCTGGCGCAACTTTGGCACCACTCTGAACAAACTCTGGTACAATTCTGGCACAACACTGGCATAGCTCTGGTACAACTCTGGCACAACTGTGGCGCAAGTCTGGCACAACTCTGGCGCAACTTTGGCACCACTCTGAACAAACTCTGGTACAATTCTGGCACAACACTGGCATAGCTCTGGTACAACTCTGGCACAACTGTGGCGCAAGTCTGGCACAACTCTGGCGCAACTTTGGCACCACTCTGAACAAACTCTGGTACAATTCTGGCACAACACTGGCATAGCTCTGGTACAACTCTGGCACAACTGTGGCGCAAGTCTGGCACAACTCTGGCGCAACTTTGGCACCACTCTGAACAAACTCTGGTACAATTCTGGCACAACACTGGCATAGCTCTGGTACAACTCTGGCACAACTGTGGCGCAAGTCTGGCACAACTCTGGCGCAACTTTGGCACCACTCTGAACAAACTCTGGTACAATTCTGGCACAACACTGGCATAGCTCTGGTACAACTCTGGCACAACTGTGGCGCAAGTCTGGCACAACTCTGGCGCAACTTTGGCACCACTCTGAACAAACTCTGGTACAATTCTGGCACAACACTGGCATAGCTCTGGTACAACTCTGGCACAACTGTGGCGCAAGTCTGGCACAACTCTGGCGCAACTTTGGCACCACTCTGAACAAACTCTGGTACAATTCTGGCACAACACTGGCATAGCTCTGGTACAACTCTGGCACAACTGTGGCGCAAGTCTGGCACAACTCTGGCGCAACTTTGGCACCACTCTGAACAAACTCTGGTACAATTCTGGCACAACACTGGCATAGCTCTGGTACAACTCTGGCACAACTGTGGCACAACTCTGGTACAACTCTGGCACAACTCTGGAACAACTCTGGCACAACTCTGGCACCACTATGGCACAACTCTGGCACAACTCTGGCACAACCCTGGTACAACTCTAGCACAACTCTGGCAGAACTCTAGGAGAACTCTGGCACAAGTCTGGCACAACTCTGGCATAACTCTGGCACATTTCTGGCACGACTCTTGCACAACTCTGGCAGAAATCTGGCACAACTCGGCTCAATTCTGCTACACCTCTCGCACAACTTTGGAACAACTCCGGCACAACTCTGGCACAACTCTGGCACAACTCTGACACAACTCTGGCCCAACTCTGGCACAACTCTGGGACTCTGGCACAACTCTGGCACAACTGTGGCGCAAGTCTG
>SZWC01039793.1:0-12548 GCA_023375785.1 Penium margaritaceum
CCTTCGGCTTCCTTTACGGCACCCCGATCTCCTTTAGCACCTGCCGCAGCCACGCCACCTCCTTTGGAGCTTCCGGGAGTGCCATGTACTCTGCCTCGTTGCTGGACCGTGTCGGATATTCCTGCTTCGTGCTTGTCCATGAAAATGCTGCACCATCAAGCACAAACACATAGCCTTGACGTTGATTTTCTTCCATCCACATCACCAGCCCAGTCGACATCAGAATAGCCGCCCAACTCACGGGAGTCATCATGCGGCCCCCTCCAAACACGAGTCGCCACTGTTTTTTTGCCTTGAGGTAGTGGAGGATACGCTTTACCGCTTGCCAATGCAGCGTCCTAGGTTAGCAAACATACCGGCTCACTTGGCCCTCCGCGAAGGCTAGGTCGGGTCACATTGCCACCATGACTTACATGATGCTCCCCACTGCGGACAGGTAGTGCACACCTGCCATCTCCTCCTTCTCCTCCTCCATGCTCGGTCCCATGCTCGAGATCAGCTCACTTGTGGTGGTCATGGGTGTGCCGATGGGATTGCACTCCTCCATGTTGTAGCGGTGGAGCACCTCTCGCATGTACTTTGCCCGTCCCATCTCCAGTGTGTGTGCCGTGCGATCCCTCTTAATGGCGACGCCGAGGTAGTACTCGAGCTTGCCCATGTCGGTCATTTTGAACAGACCGCCCAGCTGCCGCTTCAGGTTCACCAACTCCCCCAAATCCGATGACACGAGGATGAGGTCATCCACATAGAGAACAACGATCTAGTACAACTCCGGCTGCTTCTGCACGTACACGCTGTGATCTGCCTCACAGTGCTTGAAGCCAAGATCGGCCATGAAGCCATCCATTTTCAAGAACCACTTGAGTGGTGCTTGCCCGTGGAGAATCTTGCAAAGTTGGCACACCTTTCCCCGCGGTGCTTCCATACCCTCTGGCACCTCCATGAGGACCTCATTGTCCAGGTCACCGTTGGGGAATGTGGTTTTCACATCCATTTTGTGGACTTCATAGTCGCGCGCTACCGCCACCGAGAGGATGGAGCTGATGGAGGCAGAATTTGCCACCAGTGTGTAGGTTTCATTGTAATGTTCACTCTTTTGTTGGGCGTATCCCTTCACCACCAACCACACCTTGTACTGCTCCACTGTCCCCTCCTTGGCGAGCTTCTTCTGAAAGATCCTCTCGGAGCTGATCATTTTTTCGCCTTCCGGCTTGTTGATGAGCTCCCAAGTCCCATTCTCCTTGTGGGAGGCAAGCTCAGATTTTATAGCTCCCTCCCACTCAGCTCTATCCTTCTGGTGCAATGCCTCCTTGATGGTCTCAGACTCCTCTTGCGTAGACACTCAAAGGAACCCGGTCTAGATGCCCTCCGCGGCATCGTACCTCTTTGCCGTCCTCCTTCCGCGTCCGCTTCTCCGGGGCTACTACTGTTGAGGGTGTTGCTGCTACTGCTGCTCCTGTTGCCGCTGTAGCAGTTGCTGTTGCTGCCCTTTTGTGGAGCTACTGGTGCCGGTGCCCTGCTCCCACTCTCTCAGGGACCGTGGAAATGTGGGCTCACTCCCCGACTCCTTGTTCAGCACCAGTGCTGCCGGCGCTTCGGACTCATTGTCCGACTCGGCTGAACACACACCAGGTGCTCCTCCATCCCCTGGATGGTTCCCGCCGGTTGGAGCTGCTCGGATGTCACCCTCTTTTGCGTCCTCAGGTTTCTCCCCTTTGAGGAGTGGCAGCCACTCCCCCCGCTTGGAAAGACTCGCGTCCATGTCTGTGCAACGGCTGTCCTCGTCAAATGTGACATTGTGACTCTTCACGATGTGCAGTCTCCGTGGATTGCAGAGCCATTATGCCTTGCTCCCATGCTTGTACTCGACGAAGATGCACCGGCGAGTCCGAAGGTCCAGCTTGTCCCGCCCCTCCCGTGCCTACACAACAGCATGTGCAACGCAGCCAAATGTGCAAAGGTGAGCCACAGTTGACTTCTTCCCGCTCCATACTTCTTGTGGCATCTTCGACACCTTGAACTCCGCATCTTTTACTGGCTTCGTCGGTGTCACGTTCATGATATAGTCTGCTGTCCGTGCCACCTCGCCCCAGTACCGCTTCGCAAGGCCATCATCGTTCAACATTGACCAGACCATGTTGAGGATGGTACGGTTTGTTCTCGCAGTGACAGCATTCTGCTGCAGGAAATGTGGCATAGTTTTCAACCACGTGATCCCCTTGTTCTTCATCCATGCCGAGCAACCCTTGTACTCCATGTCATAGTCGCTCCAGAACGCCTCCACCTTCAACTCCATTTGCCGCTCCATTGCGGCCAAAAACTCCTCCATGCTTGAAAACACATCACTCTTATTCTTGATATTATAGAGGTACAGTTTGTGGCTGTGGTGGTCCATGAAGGTGACAAAGTAGCATGCTCCACCAATGGAGGGCTTGAACAGTCCGCACACAGCTGTGTGCACCACCTCCATCTTTGCCGATGAAAACGTCCCTTTGCTATCAAACGGCTGCCGTATCGCATTGTCGACCATGCACGGCTCGCACACAGCACTCTTGGCTGCTTCAAGGCTCTTCACGGCAAGAACTGATTGTCCTTCTTTGCGAGGTGGGCGACGTCGGACCTCGCCCGGCTGCCGAGGATCTTTGCACGGAGCAGGTACAAGTCACCCTCTTGCTTTCCACATACAAACACCTTGCCGTCCCCCTCCTTCTCGATGATGGTCTCCTTCTTGTTCAAGAGCTCCTCAAGCCCCTTGTCTGTAAGGCAGCTAACTGATAGCAGATTTTTCCCTAAAGTCGGGCATGTGGAGTACGGCGTGAATTGTACTCATAAAAGCCTCCCCATCCACATCCACTTCTATGTGAATGTTGCTTTCACCGGCAGCAAACTCTGTTTTGCTGTTGGCCATTGTCAAGCGCTGCTCCAAGGCGCCATAGCCACCCGCTTGCATTGTGTGTGGCGGCCCGATCCGGAGTCAATCACGGTGACTCCCGGATCTGTCAAGTCGGCGGACTCTTGTGCCATCATTGCGTGGTCATTCTTCTTCCCAGCCTTCCCCGGCTGGTCCAACTTCCTGTTGGGGATGTTACGTGCGAAGTGGCCTTCTTTGTCATAGACATAGAACTACCTCTTCTAATTACCTTTCTTTGTACCCTGCTTGGAAGCCTTCCCCTTCTTGCCTCCCCCTCCTTGAGGGCGGATGGCATAGGCGGAACTTGATGTTGTCCCACTCTCTTTCCTACCACGTCGCATCCATTTATTGCGGACGTACTCAGCCACCTTTGCGTACTTCAGCTCATCGGTGGACCAACCGCCTACGACGGTGATCATGGGACTCCGGCAAGGCCAAGAGGAGGATCATGGCTTGCAGGTGAGGATCGACCTTCCACCCGGTGGCTACGCACTCGGCAGTAAGGGACTAAATTTGCTAGAGGATCTCCATGATGTCATCGACTTCGTTGGCACGGAGGGTGACGAGCCTCTTGAAGACAAAGATCTGGTTGGCAAGGTTGGTGGACTAGTAGATGGTGTAGAGTTTCTTCCAGGCATGCGCAGCCTCTATACATCCTTGAATTTGTGAACGCTGCATCGGAGCCATCGCGAAGACCAAGAAGACACGCGCCTTCTTGTTATGTTTCTTGTACTTGTACACTTCCTCCAGCATCGCGGTATCCAGAGGGGCAGTTTCTTCACCCTTGACCAGCTCAACCAGGCCCTTGTCATCGAGGTAGACCACAAACTCTCACCTCCACAAGTGGAAGCCAATCTCGTCGAACTTCGAGACGCCACCGATTCTCTCTTGCTCGGTCGTTGTCATGGCGTGCGGCAGGAGCATGAAAGTTGTAGAGCTAGTCTCCTTCTAGTCACGTGGACCCATAACCCTTCGTTGGTACTAGTGGGTGCAGAAACACTGTCAGGGATGCCTATTTCCTACTGATTCATACTACCAATGTTTGGGGCAGCCATTTGACACCAATGGTGAAGAGTGTGGAGCACAAGGATCATGGATGTGAGTGGAAATAACACATCACATCCAGTAGAACTGAATCGAAAGACGTTTTGAATCCTTAGCACAGTGAGGTAACATCTGATCCTTATAGATTGTGATTTAAGCTTTCCAACACATCCAAGTATGACTAAATCAGAGGAGTAAAGCCCCTGCTACGACCATCAAAGTAACTCTTGGTGGAGCCACCCACCTTGCCTTGAATTCTAGAGAACGGGAGGCGCTTCGACGATGACCCGTCGGAGTGCCTTCCCTTGCCCAGAAGTCAGGGAGAAGTTCATCCTGGTCAAGGAGAATCCTTTGGTTCCTTCCTTTATTGCTTTGGTGTATTTGGGGGTCGTTGGAGTTGAACTTGGATCACTGGCGGTGGATTATCCCGCCACCCATGGCGGGTACCAGATTCTACCCACCCAACACCCAAACTTTGGGCCAGGCTAACTTTCTGAATTCTCACTCAAATTGAGGGATTAAAATCTCTATCTTGCATGGAAAAATCCAAGGAATAGAAATCAAAATTCAGATAAGGTTTTTGACCACTCCCCAATGGTCGAACCAGGGAGTACAATCAACAGAAGTCATGGCAAGGGACACACCATGTCAACAGAACATGCTCTACTTCTAAGGAGCTACTTGCGATGAAGCCAAGATGTCATGACAAAGCAGTTTCACCAATTGAAAAAATGTAACCTATCCTACTCTGTCCATCAGGATTCTGGGCCCTGTCCTTGTTTGTATACCCGAGAACCGTCACTAAGCACACCCGATTAGAGCATAATCCAAGATACGGTGTGTAGATTACGTGCCAAGTATCTGTACTGCTGCATGCAGGAGTCTTGCCTGTGCATACTGTGAGAGCTCAAAGAGGTGATTGATTGCAAAGGTAAGGTAGGGTTAAGTGATCATGGCCAGGTATATGAGAGAACTAATGACGCGTAACTATAAGGTCACCCACTGTCGCCTCCAGATGTACTGGACTATCCACCCTCAGGGCATCCTGTTTTTCTAATGTGATGGGAGTGGAGGTTATAGGAACTGTCCCCTGTATGTCTCCAAACCGCTCCCACAAACCAAACAGTGCATCTGATGAAGCACGAGTGTTCGCTTTCAGCGGTCACGCACGATCGCCATCCAAAGATATGAAGTTAAAAATCGTGGTATTTCGTCCTGTAAGCTGTCCGAAGAACCGCCTTGGCCTCTTCCATGGCCTCCGTCAAGGAAGACTCAATCAAGAGGGAATGTGCTGTTGGCACTAGTGGGTGTGGAGGCACCTTCAAGGATGCCTAGCTCTCACTGATGCAAGCTACCCATGTTTTGGGACAGCCAATGGACACCTTTGGTGAAGAGTGTTGAGCACAAGGATCACGGATGTGAGAGGGTAGAACACGTCGCTTTCAGTATATCTGAATCGAATCACATTTTTATTGATGAGCATAGTGATCCAAGAACGCCTAAATCGGAGCAGTAGAGCCCCTGCTACGGCCGTCGAAGTAATCCTTGGTGGAGCCGCTCACCTTGCCTTGCACGCTAGGCAACGGGAGGCGCTTCCACGATGACCCGTCCAAGCGCCTTTCCTCGCCCAGAAGTCAAGGAGAAAGTTATCCTGGTCAAGGAAGTCCCTGTATTCATTTCAACCATGGCCCGATGCATTTGGAGCTCGTTGGAGACAAACTCGGATCACTGGTGGTTGATTATCCCGCCACCCATGGCAGATACCAGATTCCACCCGCCAAACACCCGAACTTCGGGTTAGGCTAACTTTCCAAATACTTCCTCAAATTAAGCAATTCAAAGCTCGATATTGTATGGAAAAATCCAAGAAATCCAAATATGAAATGAAATTAGGTATTGGACCACTCTCGATTGGTCGAACCAGGGAGTACGATCAACGGTACTCATGGCAAGGGGCACACCATGTGAACAATCTCCCCCTTACACCGCAGCCTTGATGCCCTGTCCTTGGAACCTGCAGCATTTCAAGCCTCACAGCACAGAACGAGCTCCATGCAGCTCGCGTCGTGCCTGTCCTTGGGCTGTGCCTTGATCATGGCGTCGGCAAGCATGCGCTAAGTACCACAATGCACGATAGTCGCATCTCCCTTCGCCACCAAGTCTCGCGTATAGTGATGCAGGATCTCGATGTGCTTTGTCCTTTTGTGCAGCACCGGGTTTTGAGTCAGGCTGATGGCACTCATGCTGTCAACATTGAGTACGGTCGGTTTTCCTTCGCGACACTCCGATCTCCTTTAACAATTGTCATAGCCACACCGCCTCCTTTGCGGCTTCCATGAGTGTGATATAGTCCGTCTCGGTGCTAGACAATACCACACAGTCCTATTTCCTGTTTGACCATGAAACTGCTGCACCACCAAGCACGAACAAGTACCCCGACATTGATGTTCTGTCATCCACATCACCAGCCTAGTCGGCATCAGAGTAGACGACCAACTCCAGGGGGTCGTAACGCGCTCCCCCTCCAAACACGAGCTGTGACTGTTTTGTCGCCTTGAGATAGCAGAGGATCCCCTTCACTGCTTGCCAATGCAGCAACCTGAGGTAAGCAACATAGCGGCTCACTTGTCCCTCTGCGAAGGCCAGGTCCGGCCGCGTCGCTACCATGGCGTACATGATGCTACCCACCGCGGACTGGTACGACACACCTGCCATCTCCTCCTTCACCTCATCCGTGCTTCGCCCCATGCTTGAGCTTAACTCACATGTGGTGGTCATGGGTATGTCGATGGGGTTGAACTCCTCCATGTTGTAGCAACGGAGTAACTCTTGCTTGTACTTTATCTGCCCCATCTCCAATGTACGTGCCTTGCGGTCCCTCTTGATGGTGACGCTGAGGTAGTACTCGAGCTCGTCCATGTCGGTCATTTTGAACCGAACGTCCAGCAGTTGCTTAAGGTTCACCAATTCCTCCATGTCCAATGATACAAGGATGAGGGCATCCATGTAAAGAACCACGATCTGGTACAACCCCAGCTGCTTCTGCACGTTCATGCTGTGATCTGCCTCGCAGTGCTTGAAGCCAAGCTCGACCATAAAGCCATCCATTTTCAGGTACCACATGAGTGGCGCTTGCTTCAGCCCATAGAGTGCCTTGCAAAGCTGGCACACCTTCCATGGCAATACGTCCACCCTCTTCGGCACCACCATGTGGACCTCCTTGTCCAGGTGGCCCTTGAGAAAAGCAGTTTTAACATCCATTTGATGGACTTCGTAGTCGTGCGCCACCGCCACCAAGAGGATGGAGCAGATGGAGGCGAACTTCGTGACCGGTGCGAAGGTTTCATCGTAGTGCTCACCCTTCTACTAGGCGTACCCCTTTGCAACCAGTCGCGCTTTGTACCGCTCCACCTTCCGCTCCTTGGTGAGCCTCTTCTTGAAGATCCACTTGGAGCTGTTGAATTGTGCGCCTTCCGGCGTGTCACTCAGCTGCCAAGTCCCATTCTCCTTCTGGGAGGCAAGCTCAGATTTAATTGCTCCCTCCCACTCAGCCCCATCCTTTCGCTGCAATTCCTCCTTGACGGGCTTGGGCTCCTCTTGCAAAAAGAACGCTCAAGTGAGCCCAGTCCAGATGCGCTCCACAGTATTGTACCTCTTTGCCGTCCTCCTTGCGCGTCCGATTATCCGGGACTACTGCTGTTGAGGCTGCTACTACTGATGCCGCTGCTGCTGTTGCTGCTGACAGTGTTACTGGTGCTGCTGCTGCTGCCCCCTCACGGTGCCACTCGTAACGCTGGCCTGCTCCCCCTCTCTCAAGGACCGTGGAGATGCGGGCTCACTCCCCGCCTCTTTGTTCAGCTCCACTGCTGCCGACGCTTCGGTCTCATTGTCCGACTTGGCTAAATACAAATCAGCCGCTCTCCCATCCCCCGAATGGTTCCGCCGGTTGGGGACGATGGGACGTCACTCTCTTTTGCTTCCTCCGGTGTCTCCCCCTCAAGGAATGGCAACCACTCCCCACGCTCGGAAAGACCTGCTTCCTTGTCTTTCCAGCAGCTGGCCTTATCGAACGTGACATCATGACTCTTCACAATCTACTCCCTCCACAGGTCGAAGAGCTGGTACGCTTTCCTCCCGCACTCGTACCCGACGAAGATGCACCGGCGAGTCCACGGGTCCAGCTTTCCCCGCTCCTCTCGTGCCTGCACAAGAGCATGTGTAACACAGCCGAATGTGCGGAGGTGAGCCACGGTTGACTTCCTCCCGCTCCACGCCTCTTGTGGCGTCCTCCACACCTTGGATTTCGCGTCTTTTAGCATCTTCGTCGGCGTTAGGTTCATGATGTAGGCCGCTGTCCGTGCCGCCTCATCCCGGTATCGCTCCGCGAGGCCAGCATCGCTCAACACACTGTGCTGAGGATGGTGTGGTTTGCCCTCTCGGTGATGCTGTTCTGCTACGGAGAATGTGGCATAGTTTTCTGCCACGCGATCCCCTTGCTCTTCATCCATGCCGAGCAGCTCTCGTACTCGCCGCCATTGTCGCTCCAGAACACCTTCACCTTCAACTCTGTTTGCCGCGCAACTGCCGCCACAAACTCCTGCATGCATGACAAGACATCGCTCTTCCTCTTAATGATGTAGAGGTAGAGCTTGCGGCTGTGGTCGTTGATGAGGGTGACAAAGTAGCACGTCCCACCAATGGAGGGCTCGAATGGTCCACACACATCTGTGTATACCATCTCCAACTTCGCCGATGCTCGCATGCTTTTGCCATCAAATGGCTGCCGCGTCGCCTTGCCGACCACGTACGGCTGGCACACGGCATCCTTGGCTGCGTTAAGGCTCTTGACCTCAAGATCCCGCACCGTTTCCTTCTTTGCCATGTCCCTCACAGTTGAGAGAGTGATGTGACACAGGCGACGGTGCCATAGGTCCAGGTCTCCATTGTCCTTCTTCGCGAGGTGGGTAACGTCGGACCCCGCCCGGCTGCCGAGGATCTTTGCACGTAGCAGGTACAAGTTGTCCTCTTGCTTTCCATGTGCAATCACCGTGCCATCCCCCTCTTTCCAGATGATGGCCTCGTTCGTCTTGAAGAGAACCTTGAGCCCCTTGTCGGCTAGGTGGCTCACTGACAGCAGATTTGTCCCAAAGTTGGGCATGTGGAGCATGTCATGAATTGTGCTCGTGACAGCCTCCCCGTCCACATCCACCTCAATGCGACCGTTGCCTTCACCGGCAGCCAACTCAGTTTTGCCACTGGCAACTGTCATGCGCCGTTTCGAGGCGCCATAGGTGACGAATGCCGTCCGCTTGCATTGCGTGTGGCAGCCCGATCCGGAGTCAATCACTAAGACTCCCCGATCTGTCAAGTCAGTGGACTCCTTTGCCATCAGCGCACGGTCGTCCTTCTTTCCAGCTTTCCACGGCTGGTCCAACTTCCTATTGGGGCAGTTGAGTGTATAGTGGCCTTCTTTGCCACAAGCATAGCACTCCCCCTTCTTGTCACCTTTCCTGGTGCCCTGCTTGGAACCCTTCTCCTTCTTGCCTCTTCCTCCCCTTTGAGGGTGGACGACATACGCAAAACCTGATGTTGCCCCACTCTCTCTCCCACCATGCCATATCCATTCATTGCAGACGTACTCTGCCACCTTCGGGTACTTGAGCTCATCGGCGGACCAGCCACGTATGACGGTGATCATGGGACTCCATTTGTCCGGCAAGGCCAGGAGGACAATCATGGCTTGCAGCTGAGGGTCGACCTTCCACCTGGTGGCTACGCACTCGGCACTCAGGGACTCAATCTGCTGCAGGATCTCCATGATTTTGTCGCTTTCGTTGGCTCGGAGGGTGACGAGCCTCTTCAAGTCGAAGACCTGGTTAGCAAGGTTGGTGGATTGATAGATGGTACACAGTTTCTTCCAGGCCTCGGTGGCCTCCGTGCATCCTTGAATGAGTGAACGATGCGTCGGAGTAAGAGCCTACACTAACAAGGCAAGCGCGTTTTTGTTGTGCTTCTTGTATGATTCCACTTCCTCCAGCGTCGCGGTATCCGGAGGGGCAGATTCTTTACTGCTCAAGCAGGCCCTTGTCATTGTGGAAGACCTCAAACTCCCACCTCCACAAGTGGAAGCCAAGCCCATGGAAATTCGATACCACGCTGATGCTCTCTTGCTCAGTCGGTGCCATGGCGCATGGCGGTAGCATGAACGTTGTAGAGCTAGGGTTCTTCTAGGCACGTGGGCTCATAAACCTTTGTTGGCACTAGTGGGTGTGGAGGCACCCTTGAGGATGCCTAGCTCTCACTGATGCACACTACCAATGTTTGGCGGAAACCAATGGACACCGTTGGTGAAGAGTGTGGAGCACAAATATAACGGATGTGAGAGGGTAGAACACGTCACATTCAGTAGATCTAAATGGAAACATGATTTTGTCACTAATAAGACTACTTCAGATCCTTATCACTTGTGAACTAATATTTCTAACGCATCCAAGCACACCCAAATTGAAGCAGTAGAACCCCTGCTACGGCCGTCCAAGTCACCCTTGGTGGAGCCGCCCACCTTGCCTTGCACGCTAGGCAACGGGAGGCGCTTCGATCATGACCCATTGGAGCGCCTTTCCTCGCCCAGAAGTCAAGAAAAAAGTCACCCTGGTCGAGGAAGTCCCTCTAATTACTTCATTCATGGCCCTGGTAGATTTGGAGCTCGTTGGAGAAGAACTCGGATCACTGGCGGTGGATTATCCTGCTACCCATGACAGGTACCAGATTCCACCTGCCAAACACCCAAACTTTGGGCTAGGGCTAACGTTTTGAATACTTACTCAAATTGAGCGATTCAAAGCTTGATATTGCATGGAAAAACCCAAGAAATCCAAGTTTTAATTTGGATCAGGTGTTCGACCACTCTTCATTGCTTTAAACGGGGAGCACGATCAATGGCACTCATGGCAAGGGGCACACCATGTCAACATGTGCATAAGTAGGATGGATGTGAATTGTGTAGTTGTCTGTCAGAAATACAGTTTGGCGTCACTCTACACAAAATCTGCACATTTCAGTACCAAGGTGCGTGGTTCACAGGCTATGTGAGGCCTTGTGTAAGCATAGAAAGTTTTCATTGACTTCGATTCCGGATGCCTGTACCAAATAGGTCTCCTCGTCCAGAGTGCCATGGAGGAGCACAATCTTCACATCTATCTTGTACAGCTCCTAGTTGTGTTGGGCCTAAACGCCAAATAGAGCACATGTCATAGTCATGCAGCCCAGAGATACAAAGGTGTTGTCTCAACCTACCGTACCATGTTCAGCAATGTCTGGTTCGCACCATGTTCAACAACGTCTGGTTTGTCCGCTCCACAACACCATTAGATTGAGGCAAAGACAATGTTGTTTGTTCCCATTTTATGCCTTGCTGCTTCAATCACTGGCTACAGCCCATGTACTCTGCAGCATTGTAGCTACATAGCGCTCTGACCTTGCGGCCAGTCTGCCTCTCTTCCGTGACGACATACTCTTTCAGCCGGTCCAGGACGTCGCATTTCTACTTCATGAAGTACACATATGCACACGTTGCTGTGCACGACCTCCAACAGGTCCGAGGCGCGATACACATTCTCGTTGCGCTGCGCCTTGCCCAAAATACAAGGCTTGCACTTTTTTTGTAGTGCTGCAGCCGTCACCTCTTCTGTACCGTTGATAACAAGGCCGTGTACCAGCTCGCACTTCACCATATCCTTCACAACTGCAGATGAGGAATGCCCCATTCATCGGTGCCACAGCCCCAGATCAGCTCCCCCTCCTTTGGCTAGGTTGATAGTTCATTTCTGCAAGTCTGCTGAATCTTTCGTCACGGGGATCACCTTGGTCTCCATGATGTAGAGACCTCCCTCATGTTTAGCCTCTAGCACGGTCTCGCTACCTCTGTTCTTCCGCACGACTGCCCCCTTCCTCCTGAGGAGCACCTCGTACGCCTGTTCCATCAAGCTACTGACACTTCGAATTCCAGCCAAGCCAGGTACGTACTGCATGTTCTTCATGACATGCTGCATCCACTTTTCATGAACCACTATCTCCACGTCCACATCTCCTTGACCAGCCGCCGGTTGGACCTTGTCATTCGCGACCACCATGGACTTTTTGGACTTGGTGTAGTTGATAAACGTGACCTTCTCGTCCTGAGTACTCCTTCACTTCTTCACTCCTTCACTCCTTCACTCCTTCACTCCTTCACTCCTTCACGTGGGGAGTCAAGGCATCCCTGGTGAGCCTTCTTGAAGTAGTGGTTCTGAGTGCCAGTGAGAAGCGCCTTCTTGCCTTTGGCATCCTTGCCGCAAAATTTTACCTCCTCGGTGCACACACGGGCCGAGTGGCCCTCCTTGCCATAGTTTCAATACGTATCCTTCTTAACGCCTTTCTTGCCACCGCCATTCCCGTAACCTCCCTTGCTCCCACTTCCGCAACCATGTGTTTTGGGGACAAAGATTGATGAGGAAGACAATGACTCCCCGCAACTCCGTCTCTGTGCCTCGTTGCGGATGCACACACTCTACAACCACGCCATAGGTGAGCTTTTCCTCTGTCCATGCTCCTA
>SZWC01039795.1:0-12547 GCA_023375785.1 Penium margaritaceum
TGTATATGTATATGTATATGTATATGTATATGTATATGTATATGTATATGTATATGTATATGTATATGTATATGTATATGTATATGTATATGTATATGTATATTTATATGTATATGTACATGTATATCTTTATGTATATGGATATGGATATGTACATGTATATGTACATGTAAATGTATATGTATTTCTACAACTATATGTATATTTCTATATGTATGTTTATGTATATGTGTATATACAATATTTCCAAAGCTAGTGAAGCACTTAAGTTTATGTTCGTGCTATACTAGTTATATGTCGTGAGAAATGGGCGTCTTTTGCTTTTTTATTGTACCGGTTCTTGCGTCCTGCACGTCTTCCCGGGGTCTGGTTGTGTTGGGGCGACGGGGCATGCTGAGTGGGGGGGGGGGTTAGGGGGGTGCACATACGAATGATGATGTATCGTTCGCTCGATGAAGGGGGGGTCGTCTCGTTTGTTTGGTGATGCCGCACACCCAAACGATGATGTCCTCTCAGGCCTCCGCCGCCGTCGACATCCCTAAACCCAAACCCTCTACAATTTGATAAAACAAATTGGGGATGACGTAGCCATAACTCTCATAACAGGGGCAAGTTGGAAAACTATTTTTAAAAATGGGGGCGACCTAGCCATAAGTTTTTCAAATGGGGGCGACCTGGCCATTTTTCTCACAATGGGGTCGTCTCAGACATGGTCGGCCAAAACTGGGGGCGATCTAGGAATTAGCTGAATTCGCAAGGCCCACTTTGGACCCAGTTTTCTGCCGCGTGCCAGAATCTCGTTATGAAACACAGTTCTTGATTTGTGGACAGCTGGCAGGCCACCGTGGACCTGCAAAACCACTTTATGGGAAGGGGATCCCAACCCTCCTCTCTTGATGGATGGGGCGGTGCTTGGAGCTTCCTCTCCTTGCCCCTTTGTCCCTCAAAATCCGCCCCCCTTCTCTCCTACTGCTTCCACACTCTTGGCGCGGCCTAGGTTTGGTGTGAACCGAGGAGCGCTCGGCGTGACGGTCACACGCCGAGCCCATGGGATAGACCACCTACCCTAAACCTCTTGGTGTGTGGGCCAACCCTTGAGATGCCCTACAACCCTCTCCTAACAGCAAAATCGTTGCTATTGACCAAGGTTCCTGCCGTGCGACCGTTCCGACGGTGTCTCCACCAAGGTGCTCTTCGGAAGACTTGTAGGATGGAATGGTTGTGTGTGAGGCAACGTTTGGAACATAAGAAGAGTTGGGAAAGGAATGAATCCTTAGACTTGATGGATCAGTACAAGGAAATGTATAGTGTTTTTGGGTAAGATTGCCACGGCTAGGACAACCCCTAGGCTTCCTTATGTACTAGCCGTTATGAGCCAGCTAAAGGCTCCTTGGTGCTCCGAAGCCCTCTACCAAGGTACACTCATGAAAAAAACACATGCATTGCGTAGTATGTTTTCGACCTTTCTAACACACCAAAGAACACCTGAATTAGTAGAGAAATGGTTGAGTTATGGCCGTTTGAATGCACCATGCGTGACTGTCAGTGGCTGCACTGTCTGTGGCGGTTACGGCAGCTCGAAGCACCCTTGCTTGCAAATGCAATTCCAGCTGCCATTCCAAAGCACCCATGGACCCCAATGAACCTTGCCTCATTGGCTAAGTGTCCATCCAGGAGCGTTTTGGCTACACTGGGCGAGAAAGTCGCTCCACCTTGTTGGAGTTGAACCATTGCTCCCGTCCATTTTCCGGATGCGCACCACCCAACTTTGCTCGGCCGTATCTTTCTCCTCCTCGCACTGAATGACCTGGTTCTTGAACTAAACCTGCACGTATTTTCACTTAAAATAAAACCACAACCTCAAGAAAGGTGTTTGATGCCATTGAGGTGATGAAAACACCGCCTTGACCAACGAGTTCCATAGCTTTACCGCCCCCCCTACGAGTCACGCTGTCCCTGTGCGCTTCGGGCAGAATAAGAAGACGTCATCCGCACCATCGCTCTAGCTGTGCGGATCCATCATTTATGCATAGAAATGTAACTTCCATCCTCTGCCTTTCGAGAAATGTGTTGAAAGAGCCTCACATATGTCCTAGCCACCACCAACACTGGTGGAAGAGCCGTTCCCGCACTTGTAGAAAATGCGATCCACGAGCACCTTCATCCACCAAGAAGGCCCTTGGCCTACCTGTGCTTGTCCACCAGTTGCGACATCCACCGTTACATCATGAGGAGCCGCATTACCCTCTCCGAGAAGTCAAGCCGCTGGTAGTGACCGAGGTTTCTGCCACGCATCATCTCACCCTCACCTTGCCGATGTGGTGAAGTGAGATCTAGTTCCCTTCATGATCACAAGATTTCATAACCAATCCGTTTCCAAACTCAAGGCATGAAACCAGTCCCGGCCGATGAAAAAGAAGTAGTTATCCATTGGACACGTACAATGAACACATCGTACGCAATACCGCCCACATGGATAGGTTGCTCGACAAGAGGTCTACTGCACGCCATCAATATGGAAATCCGTCACACCGTTGATACCCCCTCCAAGGCACAATGCCAGTCCCCTCCTTGCATTCAAGTTATTGTAGAAGCTGTAACCCGCGCCGCCAACAAGCAGACCGTGCAGATTTCTGTGACCCTAAGAAACACCCAAATTGGAATCCCAAGAACCAGCTGTAGGAAAACCCCAAGAATTGTCAGGCTCTCCTTCTACCCGCAACAACGAATATACAACATTGTAGTAGGCAAAACGCCATTTCGGACTGGTGCTATTTTTTTTTAGGAACAATGTTAAGCATAAAAAAACCTTGCCCTCACTATTGCTGTCCAATGTTCTGCTTTGCCTTGCGCTTGGGGCACTCCTTCCTCCTGTGACCCTCCTAGCCACAACACCAATTCTTGACCCTCAGTCCCCGTTGCCAGTCCAAGCCTTGTTACTTCCCTTGGATCGCATCTACTTCCGTGGATACAGCCTGATCTGGCTGCTCCACCTAAGATTATGTCACAAATCTGCTCTGACTTGCATTGTATTCCACTACATCAAAGCGTTCTACTGCCGAAACAAGCTGTGTAAAGGTTTGCAACCCTAGCACTACGAGTTCACGTTGGACGTGCAGCTTCAGGCCTTTATGGTTGTGGTCGAACGCCTCCACGTCCGAGAGGTTGTTGATCTACACTACCAAGGCCATGAAGCATGTGGTGTAGTCTTCGACCGATACGCCTTGCTTGACGAGCTTGATCCTGTCAAGTGTGACTCAATTGCCGTTGAGGAGATCGACACGTGCCTGGAGCATTGTCTCGTATTGCTCCCACGTCTCTGGCTTCTCCGTCACTGCATGCTCATTGTGCTGCACATCCCGTCCGAGCAATAGAATCAGCAATGGCAGAAGCCGTGCCCCGGCCCCCAGCTTGTCCGGCAACCCAGTGGGATTCCGCCGGCAAAATACCAACAACCACTACAACGCCATTCCTTGGAGTAGTGTAGCTGCATACTCCAGTCTCGTGGCATCTTCTCCCATGGGAACGCCCAACGCCTTTAATTATGAGTTCATCATGAAGAGCCACTTCTGCGCATTGCCATTGCCAGTGTTGAACTCCAGCTCCTTCGACTTGGGTTGCAAGGCAAGTACGGATGCCAATGCGACACTCATTAACGCACTGCTCCCTTAGCCGATATACCTCGCCTCAACCTTCGCGCGCAGCTGCTGGTTCTCTTGATGTAACTCATCAAGAGCACATCGGATCTCCTCCATGAGGTAAACGTGGTCAAATGCCACTACGGCCATGGTTCCGGTTGTGACGAAAAAGATTGCGACTAAATGTAGTTATGGAATATTTGGTGCCCCCCTTGGATCCGTGTAAAATCGAGCGAATGTCCACGTGCTCTAATGCCAAATGTGAATCGAGGGACGTCCGGCATGAAGGTCACACGCTGAGCCCTTGGGATAAACCTCACAATCCTCAAATCCTTGCTATGTGGGCTAACCTTTGAGATGTCGCACAATCCTCTCCTAGTAGCAAGACCGTTACAAGTGACGGAGGTTCCCGCCGTACGACTCTCCCAGTGACATTTGCACCAAGGTGTACTATAGAATACTTGTAGGTTCAAATGGACATGTGCGAGGCAATACTTGGAGAAAAAGGATACTTGAGCAGTGAATGAATCCTTTAGACTTGATACATCAGTATAATGCAATGTACAGAGTCCCTGGGTAAGATTGCCATGTCGAGAACAATCCCTAGGTTTCCTTAGGTACCAGCCCCTATGCGCTTGCCAAAAGCCCCTCGATGTTTTGAAGCTTTGTGTTGGGGTGGACTCATTAGGTATTGCTAGAGATTGCTAAAGAGTGGTTTGCAATGGTATAGGAGCCCTACATTGTGCGCATGTGCACAGAGCATGGACATGTGGATGACGAGGCAAAGTTGTTGCGGGTCCTTGTTGTCGAGCTGCTTCAAGCAAGCAATAGGATGAAGACATGGGTAAAAAAACATTACCCATGGATGTAGATTGTGTACATCTGTATTGATTATACAAGCAAGCTTCAGCCTGCTGACGTTGGCTTATAGAAGCCGTTCAAGGCAAGCATCAACTAGGGAGATTCCTCCTAGGTGGAAGAGCGTAAACAAGAGGATGTGGACGTTGACATACGCATACATCTTGTCAAGGATGATGCAATGGGATGGATACTTGCCGCATGGGGTCACATGAGAAAGATCGATGGCATGGTGCACAATGCATAGCTCGTGGTAGGATGGGACCGTGTCTTTGAGAGTGACTGGTGAAAAACAATGGCCATTGACATTGTTGGCTTCTTCAATGAGTGTGATGTGGATGGGTTCAAGGTAGAGGATGTGATGGCCTAGAGAAACTACTCTTTTGGTTGAAGTTTCTACTTATTCTTGCTAACATCATGCCATGTTCTTTGTGAGTTTCCAAATTCTTCTTCAAATTCCATTGTGCTTTTCTTAGATGGTCAGTAAGGTAATGTCGGGGGTTAAAGAAATACCAAGGGCCAGGTGGTTCACCCATGGTCTGACCCACATCGTGTACGCAAGCCCAAAATGGTTGGTGGGCGCATCATCCCGACTCAACTAACGACCACTAGATTGCAAAATCAGTCTCTTGTATCTGATAAATCTCACACTAGAGTGGAGACGTACCTCAGGCTGGTTCAAAGCTGCTCCACGAGTTCCCGTCCATTTACGTGTGGTTTCTTGCAAGCAAGCCCGCCTTAGCCAGCACCTTCCCTTTGCGGTGATGATTGAGTCCATGGATGAAAAAGGTATTGAAAATTCTCAAATGATTGGCATAGACCTCATAGTAAACCACTGGCCCTTTTTACCCATTTCCAACTGGAATACATGAAAATGTTTCCTACTTAGGAGCCCTTGATATGCTTGCCTTCATATAATTAAGTGAATAGTTCATCATCTCAATGTGTACATTGTCAATAAGAACTCTTTCCTATGTATCCATAGTCTACCAACTCCTATATTCTTTTTTCACCAATACATTTAAGTGAACATCCATCATCCTCGACCTCCCTTTATCACAAAATGAACCCTTTGTGTGTTGTCACCATTCCTTATTTATTCTCTTTCATCCTTTGTTACATCCTAAAACTATTTTTTGTCTATTCTTTAGAAGGATTTGGCTCACACAGTGCAGATTTTCATGCATGACTCCTCCCAATCACATTGTCTGCTTTTCTCCATGTTGTTAAAGTGTTTATTGAATTTGTGTCTACATATCTTCACTATTCAATAAGTATACCATTGACAATCCTTACATTAGTTCCTATCCATTATTTAGTTGTGCCACATGCAATAGTGGTTACAACAGGGGTCAAGAGCATAACATGGTAGAGAGGGAACAAAAGCCTAACTTACAAAATGAGGTATGTGTGAGTTTTGTGAATCCATACAAAGGTTTACGAGGAACAACCGGCCAACAGTCGATTGAGTAAGTGTTATGTATGCAAAAAATACACTCAATGTGGAATAAAATGTTGATGAATATCAAACTAGGAACATGAAACAAAGGGAAATCAATGAAATTGTGGTCTTTGATGAATTGAAAGGGATTTGAACATCATATTGTTCTCTCAATTTGTTAAAAACAGAAAAACTCCATTCACTTATGAGCATTACCACAGTAATCATTCATTTGAGAAAATCATGGAGTGAACTATACAACCATTGGGTTTGTACACAACAAAAAGAAACATGTTGAAATCTCATCAACTTTCGTGGCGATCAGAAAAGACTCGTGATAACTTGCATGTAGCGCGCAATCCGCCAGCAGAGTGTGCACACAAAATCTGGCACTCCCCTGACACGTGAGCTTGTGGTCATGGCAACACATGACTAAGATATGGCAATCTTGACATGTCAACATGCGCATGCATGGGTGTTCGACAACTAGAAACTTTAATTCATCAATCAAACATGATTTCGTACGAGTCCTCCCACAAGATGACCTGAACAGGTAGCGAGAGAATTCAAGTATTGAGGCTTTTGTTTTCATGGGTTTGGGAGAATCACCCAAAACATCATAAAACATCCCAAGATTGACAAATTCAAAGATCAGAGAATCATGTTTGAAATTTTATGCAGTTAAGGAATAGTCTAGTAGATGCTAAGTTTTGTGGTGAGAGAGCCATGGGTACAACTTTTGTTCATTCATTGTGACCATGGACGTGTACAAGGTTACAAACAAGGTCCTTACTACGCAACTTAATTATTTCACTCTTCTACAATGTTATCATTCACAGATAGGCCTCTTCATAGCATGTCACATGCCAAGGATCAGGATAGCTCTCTTCTTGTTGAATTGAATGTTTGCTTCTTAACTATATGCTACCTCCACATGTTGTTCATAGTTCTGGTTCCCGCTCATCACATGTGCCGCATGACTTCAGTTGACCAAGCCGTTACGCAATTTAGAGGCAGGATTTTGTGCGATAGTAATGGTTTTCTTCACTTTAATCTTCTTTTGAAGGTGCTGTATGGGAGAGGGTTCTCAATTGAATACATCAAGGATGCTGGTCCAAGACGATGTCTAGTGCTACACGATAACACTATGGTCATGTGAAAAAAGGCTACATCGTTAGTTTAATATATCATGTGGCAAAATGTACGGGGGTTTCTTGTACTTGTACAAAAGACCAATGTAGGTTCAACATGTATGTGAGTGTTTTGATAATTTAGAAGGAAGTTATAGGAATGCTTCAGCACAGAGTGATTCAAATAGAGTGAACTACAATGTCTCAAGTATAGTTCATTCGAACATTTTATATATCTAGATTTCAAACATTGAGCAACTGGGAGCTTTTTCTTCTTACCATAGAACATATCAAGTTTTGTTTGTAGCTGGTCTACCAAAGAATCTTGGAAGAGGCTTAGGTTATGATGTTTAAGATGTTTCAAGATCGGTGTTCATTGATCTTCATTCATAAAAGTTAACAAGCAAATTCAAAGGAACTACACGTATAAGATAGAATATGCTCATGAAAAGTTTTACAAATTAGATTTACTCAATTGTATGTGTACTAGGGAGACACCTATAGTTATTGTAAATATCACTAGGCATCTCAGGCATGTGTCATGGAAACAAGAGGTATCCTAATTGGAGCAAACGTATGTACAAGGAGGACTTCAAGCGAAGCCCACCATGTGGAATTTAGCGAGAAAGGAATAATGATTTCATTTTCGTTTCACGCTCACCAGCCTCATTGAACTACATGCATCAAGGTAAATGAGGTCATACAATTTCAACCCATAAGCAAAGATTTTGAAGTGGTTTGTCGCAAGGAACTGCATCAAATATTTCCCTCTTAGAAGCAACATTGACCACCAAATGAACTTGAAGCCAAAGAATGAAAGGATGGGGAAAGGAAAGATCCACATGAATGACCAAAAACTAATCGGGATCATACATTACTGGTAAGAAATAAAGGTGTCATTTGTTTGTCCATGTCCTTGTATGAATCGCTAGAAAATCTTGTAGGAGAAGGGCAAGGAAATGAGCACAATCGACCTAGCATTCAATAACATAAAAATTACAAATTGTTATCCTCTTTTGCAATCAGAAAATTAGTTTAAGAGGCTATGAAGTGCCATATTTTGCAGAATCAACGAGTGGAGCTTTCATGAGCATGAAAAATCGAGTGAGGTCACACAGAAGACACTATTTCATAGTATCAATATGCACTTGGAGTTAGTGGATGTGTATTTTAAACTCACAAAGATCCCCATAACCTAAGTTATAACAATGGATGATTTATTCTATTGGTTAAAAGCTTTGGTTTCCTACATCTCAATGGAAATTTCATTATAAATACACACAAAACAGGAGTAGAACGGGCAATATCCTAAACATTTTTTGAATTATGAAGGAAGAGTAATTTTCAAAATGATTGTCCAAGTGCAGCTCGGGAGATTTCATCAATGGTGTACATTCTGTTATTGACCTAAACAGAGTGGCACCTATTTTTCATAAGGCTATGGTTGAGTTTCAACACCTCCTACATGTCTCACTTAGAAATCCATCGAGTGCAATGGGGATGGAACAAAGAAAAAGACATTTATTTCCTTAAACATTTATCTACCATGAGCATTTGTCTTATAGTTAGAAGGAACGACGGTGGACTGGAGCGTGGTCATTGTTGTGTCTAATGAAGAAACAAATAGTATCTTCCTCTAATATAATGACTATGGAATACAACTAGATGTGTACATTGTGTAGACTTCAGTTGCGATGCCTGGTGCACAAAAAGTACATGTTCGTGGACATGCACATGATCAAAAGGTATCATTGCTACTTTGAAAAGTTAAACATGTGCCATCCACAACAAACACCATACCCTTAAACATTTACTTGCTCAGAAAAATCCATATTGTTGAAATATTGGATGGATTAAGCCCACGAAGTTGAGAAAGGGCTTAGACAAAATACTCCAACGCATGCTTTAAGTGACTTGACTGAATGGCAAAGACAAGCGCTCCACATATGATGAAATAATTGTGAAAAATCCTACTGGTTGCCAAGAAATAGTTTTTTTCTAGATATGTCAAGGCAAAGTTTAGTTATTGGGATCCGTATTGGCGATGGCGTTGTATAGTTAACCGTTTTTGTATAACCAAGCAATAAGTTACAAAGTATTTTGTTGGATAGGTGCCATCCTCATGGTTCAATTTTACACGTAAGAGGACAAAAAGGACCTACAAAGCCCATAGAGTACCATTCGGTGGACGACGTGCGACACTTGTCAATGGCACAAACCAATATGGAACAAAAGTCTTAGTTTTGCTTCAACCAGTATATGTGCCAACAGACTATGCTTTGAAATCTCCATGGAATTCATGGAAGGTGTACTTATCGCACCAAAGGGGTTAGACATAATCCTTTTTTTGTGGAATACCTTTTCAAATTTATGTACGTCATGTCATCAACAGTCTTCCCTACCAATGACACAATGGAATATTCCTTAAAAAAAGCCTTAACTAGTATAGCCCACCGTGCACATTCACAATCGGAAGGGATGAAATGTTAACACACAAGTGTTTGGAGGGAACTCACAACTTGTTACGACATTAGGATTTGGCTACTAACAAACTCCCCAAAATATCATCCAGACCAAGCATATTCAATGTATGCTTGAGGAACTAATCCATGCCGAAAGTGAGCTACACGTCACTTACTAGGTGGTTAAACTTTTGACCATTAGGTTGTGGCACTTGTCCAAAAATCCATACACAGATACCAAGAGAAGCTCAAGAAGTACCATTTATGGTTTTTCTAAGTCATTCAGGACATCCTCGAGCATTACAAAGAAGGAAAAATCATAGAAGTGGCAGGGCTTTGATGCATCACAGTACACATGGTAGCCTAACGACAATGTGTGAGACTTTTACAAACAAGACTGACAGTTGTTTTCTTGAGTTAGGGTACATCCTACAACACGTTGAGGCATGTTAGAACTAAATAGGTGGATAGCTTGGGCCTACATGTCCTTAGGATCCATGAGAGGGAGTAAGAGAGGCCCAACACTCAAGAATTTCTTGTATGGGAAAAAAACCAGTATCTCCACCGAAAGGGTTGACCCTCCCATATCCCCGTGCAAAACTTTATATCTGGAATATCTACCATTTGAAAGAAGAAGGAGGTATCCAACCTCCCTCGCCATGCTTGATTAGCGACATGCGTCGTTGATTAAGCATAACAAGGAGGGCCAACTGTCCGTCGCTCGATTGCAACCCTTGGTCCCTCGCAAGATTGTGATCAAGCGATGACCATATTTTTTCTTCCAATGCGCAATCTTTGTAGGGTTACGTTGTAGGGTGTGTATTACGATGTAGGGTTTTATGTTTTATGCGTGCTCCATTCACTTAGAACATACAATAGTTTGATCGCGATTGAGCAAAAACGCCCATGTCAAGATGTTGGTTCTTCGTTCATGACACACAAAGCACCCCTGGTTTGCTGGAAAAATACTTTCAAACCCAACCCCAAATTACATTTGAGGTTGAGGGATTTTTCTTTTGCAAGCATCTGTTGGGCCTCGCAGTTGCAAGGCCAAACAAATTCCCTTTCAATGCATGGGGTGCCTTGGACACCGTGCACAAACCCCACGCAAACCCCACGTGAACCCCTTCCATGAACAATAAAAATCAATTGAAAAGAGGGGTTTGTGATTCTTTGAGGAATTTGAGGATTTCAGCACTTCGAAGCTACATTTCATGTAGCAAAGACATGGTATTCGCGCACATTTTTGGATTCATCGTTAACTTTCTTTCAACATATGGAGTTATCGACTTGAAAGTAAAAAAATTCTTGATATGACATTGTTAAAGAGTGGTTACTAGGTACATGACATACTTTGGGAATTGTGATGATGTATGGTCACACCCCCATTTCTATTCTCCTATGGCACCACGCACAGGTCATTTTGACAANCATCTGTTGGGCCTCGCAGTTGCAAGGCCAAACAAATTCCCTTTCAATGCATGGGGTGCCTTGGACACCGTGCACAAACCCCACGCAAACCCCACGTGAACCCCTTCCATGAACAATAAAAATCAATTGAAAAGAGGGGTTTGTGATTCTTTGAGGAATTTGAGGATTTCAACACTTCGAAGCTACATTTCATGTAGCAAAGACATGGTATTCGCGCACATTTTTGGATTCATCGTTAACTTTCTTTCAACATATGGAGTTATCGACTTGAAAGTAAAAAAATTCTTGATATGACATTGTTAAAGAGTGGTTACTAGGTACATGACATACTTTGGGAATTGTGATGATGTATGGTCACACCCCCATTTCTATTCTCTTATGGTACCACGCACAGGTCATTTTGACAAGATGCCCTCACTCTTGGTGTTTCATTATAGAATTTCTTGATGGCCTGCACATTCTCTTTCTACAGGGTTCAACATCATTTTTGCAAATTGTATGGACATGAGGATATGGTTTAGCCAACACGTTGACTGCAAAGGCCTTTGCTAGTAAGTACCTTGATGTTCTCGAACCCCCACAAGATCTAGAGTGAGTTTTCCATGAATTGTTTTTTGCAAATGTGGCTTATGCCATGAGGCCAAGACCTGAAGGATGCCCGAATGTTGCTTTGATGGTTGTTTTCATACGCTTGACATTTCGGATATTTGAATTACATCTACCATTAATTTAAAGGTTCTCAAGTGTCCCATTTTCCCAAAGTATGTTTATCTATTTAACTTGGGCTAGTTTAACATCTAAACTGTGCTGAGCATTGCACATGCCCTCTCTCACATGCACTGAGGCGATAATAATGCTGTTGGACATACATGGTTGGGTTAGGGCCCAATGTGTAATGAATTATTACAGGAAGCTTGGCCCATTGGGCCACAAGAGCGGTGGATTGAGGGTCGAAGACCCTCATTCCAACACGTCCAACTGCCCACAGACCAGGGACCCATTCAAGCCATGAGGAGAGGCTAGCCCTTGCTACACTCCTCCCACCTCGAAGTGGACCCTAAGACTCTGATACCNAAGTTTTTGCCCTTCTCAGATACGACGAACTCCCCGACTTGGGCCAACAGGATAATCGCCCTTGTGCGAACGCCGGTGCACACCGCTGGTCGATGAGGGGGCGGGTTCTTGGGCAACGGCTAGGCGGATGCTTCCCCTCACTTGATGCACCAGATCTTTGGATCGGTCTGTAGAAATGCGGACAGATTGCGACCTCCATTGCTCAGAGTCCGACGTCCTTTGACTGCAGAGGCGCCGGATACCGATTGCACTGTTTTGCAAGCCCCCTTCAGACATCTCCAACCTACGAGCTCAGACACTGCCCTGTCCAAGCCTGAAGTTAGGGCTCTCAAGCAAGAGCGGCAACGTGACTCGGCGACTGGGTCGATGTCTTGAGGTGTGCAAATGAGAAGCAGGACAGGAGACGAAGGCCGGTTCAGCTACACGACAAAAGATTCAGAGACGGCCGTCACGTTCCGTCTCATCGTTTCTGCACCGGACGGCGGGGATGGCGTAGAGCAAACACAGGTTGAG
>SZWC01039804.1:0-12536 GCA_023375785.1 Penium margaritaceum
GGGGGGGGGGGGGGGGGGGGGGGAGCGACGGGGGTGACACATCACCCCCCTCGCTTCGCTCGATCGGCGACTTCAGTCGCCGATCGGGCATGGCCATAAAAATGGATATGGCGTAGTTTATATTTAAGCTACGGATATCTCAGGCTTTTGTTGACGCTTGCGCGGATTTATCAGCCATTTCGCCCAAGTATTTCACTTTCATGGTCCTTGTTGCTACATCTACATGTCTTTTGTTTAATGTATGGTTGGGTCACTTGAGCTCAGACAGCAAACGGAAAAAAGGCATACGATGTACCCGGGTCAGAAATGCAATGTAGTAAGGTATACATCAATGACAATGGTATAGAAGACATGAACGTGTTAGTTGGAAGTCTATGTACCATTGGAGGAATACATTGCTATTCATGTGGAAGTTTTTGGTGAAAGCAAGCATATTTTTGGCAACTCTTTGTGGGGCAATCTTGTGGATGTTTTGGAAGCAAGTGCAATGTAGCTGGACTACTGTGACGACAATTCTCTTTGTATATGGTGACATCTTTTATCTATGCAGCTCAAGAATATTCTCACAATGTTTACCCAGCAGCTACAATCTTTTAGTACCCTTTACTTGTTTACCCTTGTAAATTTTGAGTTGTGTACGTTGTTACTTGTGTACCTTGAATTAATGCTACCTAAAGAAAATGTGGGCAGCATTTCTCCTACACCTCGAACATTTTTTGTACTACTCTACCTGTCTACATGTCTACCTCGTACCTGTCTACTTTGTTATTTGTGTAACTCTAGCGCAAGCTACGCCAAGCAAATTTCAACAGCATTTTCCATACACCTGGATCACTTTAACTGCCTTTCTACCTGCCTATCTCTATACTTTTTCACCCCTGTAGATCGCTATTGTTGTACATGTAATGCATGCTACCTTGAGAAATTTTTGGCAGCATTTTCCCTACACCACCAAAAACTTTAACTACCTCTCTACCTATCTACCTATCTACATTTTTACCTCACCACCTTGTCATCTGTCTATCTGCTGTTGGTTTGTGTATTTGTTCAAGTGTGGACCTATGTTATCGAACTATGCCACCCATATGGTGTGTACAAGATGGAGCAGTATAGTTCCAAGTCAACCTCTGATGGGTTTTTGGGAAATGATGTCTCCTTGCATCATCCCGAGAGGAAAAGATTGATGGTACATTACACTTACCCCCTTACCTTTCTTACCTGTGATGTCTGTTGTCTTAGGTTTGCACCGCCATGGTCGTCTGATATACATTCTTCGTCATAAAGTAGTTGTGTACATATTGAGTATTTTCAACGATGTCAAAATGATCCATAGTCAGGTGTTGAGGCACAATTCTGACTTTGCACGATATGCGGTGTTTGATGTCATGTCAACTTTGTCGAGGGTCCTTGCAAATTATGTTCCATACCGAAGAGTTGTGCTGAGTGTGCGATGCATAAATGCCCGTGAAAGCAACACCTATGTACAGTGCGACTAAGCTGACACCACGTCGTATTACTTGTACCACGACAAACGAGTCACGGCATGCCTAGAAAGAGAAAAAAAAGTAAGGCCGTTGCGACGCTACGGGTGCAGACTTCACATGCCTGTCACAAGAACCAAGACCACGTTGATTCTCCGCTGATTCACCGGCCCAACCGTGGTACAATGGCAAACTCTGGATGGGTAGCTCCCCATTGTACCCCAGCACCATGCGCTATCGACAGTGTCTCACATTCTACTCACAAATAATGTGCAAAAGTGTCCTGATGCACAATGTACCTTGTGGTTGCTGCACACTACTACTGTGAATGTTGGCAACCGTTTGCAAGTTAAAGAGAAAGTGGCCTTCTACAGGAGATGAGTCATGCTCTGTCTTCTAGACCTTGTGGAATCATTATGAAGCAGACCTGTCCATTTGAAACGCATATCTGCATTGCTTTGCATTGTGACTGAGTTCAACATGAGTGCTTCTGTTGTGCACACCATTAAAGCTTGGCATTTCATCCTCATTTTTCAATGGTATGATCATCATATGCGTGGGTCGCAGGGCCCAACCATACAAGTCAAAAGCACGCTTGAGAAGAGGCTTGATTTTGGTCTGCACAAGTCTGCAATCTGCTTCAAGCTGTCAAACATCTTTTGACTGTCGATCTACATTCGATGATTTTTCTGGGGACATCATATTGTTGTCAAATGTGGTTAACGAAGTCTTCTAAGGACTCTGATTGTCAGCACATATGCCAATCTTCACATTGCAGCACGCTTGCGTTTCAGTGAGCATTGCGCAACATACTGTACAATCGCATATTAGTGATAAGTACAAATGGTTCATCTAAGAAACTTCCGTTGTTTGAAGGGCCTGGCCTTTCGGCATGTCCAGTCGGACTTGTGAGATATGTGCGTGTTGGTGACATCATGCGTCTCTGCAAATGGAGGTTGTATTGAAAAACAATGGCGACTTACATGAACGGCATAGGTACGGGTGAAAAACTTTTGTACCATTGTAATCCCAGTGGATCACGTACCTTGTCATTGTGAACTGGAGGGTGCACTTCAAGCATGTCATACGTCTGTTGTGCATCCGAGCTCTTGATTTTTACCTGTGTCATATCATGCCTTTTGTGTTTGATACATGCAGTAGCAAAGATACAAGCGCATGTGTGATGAGTGTAGTTTTGCGTGCAGGCACAAATTGTGCACGTGGAGATGGAGTCACCTTTGTCTGCAGCCAGAAGTCATGGACATTGTTTTCAGCTTCTGGCAACAGCTTGTGCACTTGCTCATGGCCTTCGCCCTTCAGCATGGGTACTGTCCTCCCTCGAAAGAGAAACATTTGGGCTTGTGGTCCCACAACAGTTGCTCTTTCAGGATGTGCCTTTGCATATGCAACATGCATGGTTCCACCATAAATATGCTCCCATCACATGACACCTACACAGAAAAATGGAAGACTGTGTGATCTACTCACTCACCCGCAGCATGCAGAAGTAAAGTCAGAACGCCCTGCTCTGAGGTGATAGTTCCATACTCACTGCACTTGTACTTCTCGTTCAGGAAGTCAAAGAAGGTCTCGCTCTGGCATGCTGTGCCATCTGGCATGCGTTGCGTGCACTGGGTGATCTTGTTGTATTGCAGGCTGGTAACCTTCGCACTCATTTGCACGATAAGAGTGTGCACGGAACTGTTCTTCAGGAACATTCACGTGTAGTTGAACCTGTACGCAATTTTTGCGAACATGTGATCAGCACGTCTAGGAAGCATGACAACGTTTGCACTTGTTTCTATTGGACATCGACACATACTCACCTAGAGATTCCGTGCATTGTTGGTAGTTCGTTTCTATCCACTCCTTCCCTCACAATGCTGAGCGGGGCTTTGTCCGTGATCTCATGGATCATTGTCCTGCAATGTGTACGTTCAAACAAGAGTGCAGGTGAGTAAACAAATACGCACCTTAGGTAAACACAAGGCACATGGTGTACCATACTCACCCACGGCCGGCCTTCAGAGCACCATCTTTGTAGTACGTCCCATTCATGGCAACAACTCTGTCGTTGTTCAAGTACTACTGGATCTCAGGCATCAGAGCGCCCCATACAAATCCGACGAGCGCCATGTCATCTGCATACATGATGAAATCACTTCGTTGCGGCCAAAACTTTTGTGGCATCTAAAATCCCGACTGCGAGACCAAGCTACAATGACACGTCAAGTAATGTCAGTGGATATCACTCATTCCGGGTGTTGATGTCCCTTTGTCCAACACAGTACGTTCTTACCGGTGACCGTTTTGGTGGAGGGCGCATCATGTCATTGTTGAAAATGGCGGTAAGGACCTGGTCCACCTCGCCTTCGACAAAGGTGCTTGGAACAGCGCATGACTCGCCCATTGTCCAGTTGAGGGTGCACTCCTGGGCAACAGTGGTGAACCTGCAACATCCACAGGATCATCATGAGGCATACACATACACATGATGTTCACAGATGCATACTTTTCATGCTCCCACGTACCGTTCCCTCGTGGATGACGTGGTTGTCTTGTACACATCGTACATCTTGCACCTTTGCTAGCTTTCCACAAAAGATTCCGCCATGGGCTTCGTCGATGTTACGGAGTACTCTCCAAGAATGATGACTGTAGGCACCTTCATGTCGATAACCCTTCCAGAAGTGTCCGCGAGATAGATGCGGGGGTTAAGCTGGAATTTTTCACTCATGGGAAGACCCACATTGATGACCAGGGCGTGAAGATGAAAGTGCTTGAAACGCGGTTGCAGTTCTGCAATGGTTGCGAGTCGCGACTGCACATGAACAATGACAATATGTGAGTGTGATATTGAGAAATGTGATGAAACGCGACCAATGTACGAGCGAGACGTTTGTACACCTTACATCTTTGCGCGCATGGTCGATTGTTGGCAAAGGCACTACAAACAGCAACATGACAATGTTGCCCACATGATTCATAACATTGTACAACAATATCATGTTGCAAAGAGAAGTGACAATGTCGTACCTGGATATGGGTGATCCCTTATGCCAACCCTCCACATTTGTCCACACTTAGTACAAAGGGAAAATGTTATGAGTAGAATGTTTCCTGTGGGTGGGCTGTCATGTGCACACCGTCTACATTCGTCCACACATGGTCAATAATGGAGCCACTTTTGTGAGTTGGACAAATGATCAACATCTGAAAACCCATGTCTTTCAGAACTTGGAGACTCTCTGGAATAGTAATCTCCGCGTGAATGTTGAAGTCACCTACAAGGACAAGTGGGAATGAACCTGAGGCGAAGTTGTGGACGAATTCCAACAGTGGCTTATCTGCTGAAGAAGGAAAGCGATAAATTGCACAGAAAGTTACAGGCATTGTTGGGAAGATCCATTCACACCATGACATAGAATCAAATCCGGATCCACTGTGTTCATTCATAGCTCCATTGTACGTAGTTGCAACAAGTCTTCCTCCAACCACACTGGAAGAATAATGTGCAGCCTTTCCGTGTACACTGTCATGGCGATGAGCATGGCTGTTGTGATGATCTGTTTCAGTGAGAATGATGGTGTTTGCATGCAGAAGTTCATGACGGTGGAGGAAATTATTCCCATGCTTTCCAAGACTTTGAATGTTGTGGTAGTACACGGAAAACGATGGTGGAGTACACAGAGATTCGAGGCGCTGCAAACGCGGAGAGTGCACTCTTCGTCGCAACCGCTCCATTTCTGAAACAACCTTAGAAGACACGTTGATGTTGTCACTGTTGTACTCTGTAAGATGGATGATTTGCATCAGAAAATCTGCTCAGTGAAACATAGTACATGTGCTTTTGCACAAAAGAAGACAAGTCGACCACTGCATCCTCTCTGACAGTGCATCCTTGTGCTTTGTGGACAGTAATTGCATTTGCATGGGCAAGTGGAAACTGCCTTCGCGAAACTTTGAAACCGTCGTTGTCCTTGACTTGGAGGGTTTTTCGACCCGTTTGATGGGTGTCCAATTGGCATTGACACTCTCATCCGCTCTAAGTTGTGCATACTTCAATCGTTGCTTCTGTCCAACGACATCGTTTGGGAACTCCACCCAGAATGTGAGCACCTCATTTCGAACAAGGCTTGCATGAAGAAGGATGCCCGTCACCCCGTTCACTAAGCTATCACTCGTGTCCATGTTCAAAATGACTTGAACACCACACCCTATATACAAATGAAGAGTCTTACATAGATTGGTTGTACATCGTCTGTCGTCACCTGCTTCATCCAATGACTGGTGACCACGACGCCCATCGCCATGGCTGATACACGCATCCCATGCTTCGCAAACAAACTTGGCACTGTGCGTTCTGTCGTACAGTATCTTGTTGTGTGCGTTGACCTTGTCGTTTGTTGCAAAAAGGTGCAACATGTCGGTCATGGCGACTTTCTTCTGTTGGTCAATAAGCAGAGCTTGGAAAAAGTCATGATCTCCCACAGTGCACCTGTAATCACGGAGACGGTTCAATCTATTTTAAAAAAGGTGATCATTCTGTCGCATGACAGTCTGCAACTCGTACAGTGACACACTAGCCCATCGGAAGAATGTAGGCGCAGATGCTTCTTTGCCTGAACTCAGTGTGTCAAAAAAAGGTTCAAACGGATACCCATCCAGTACTGGTTTCAGTTGAAATAGGTCACCCACAAAGATGATATGTACACCACCAAAAGGCAGATCTATCCCTTCCACTTCTCTCATTGTGCGATCCAGGAAATGAATTATCCGACGACCAACCATCGACACTTCATCCACAATAATGAACTATACATGACCTATCTCACATGCCAACACATGTGGAGATTCGGAGGACAGAGGTATGTAAGCCCCTTTTTGAGTGCTCAACTTCATCGAATGATGAATGGTAAACCCATTCACATTGAACGCAGCAACTCCAGTTGGCATGAGCTTCAACACCTTGAGCAACGTGTGGTCTGAGTTTGGAGTAGCATTGTAGAAGCGTAACAGGCGCTCATACAATGCATGCACCACCGATGACTTGCCTACACCAGTGCCTCATGAAAGAAACAGTCAAACAACTTCTTTTCCAGAACGTACAATGTACATGATGTCATCCACAATAGCACGCTGCTCGGAGTTTAGTTTGGAATTCATTAAAAAAAAATCTTCGTCACTCTTTGCCTTGTCTGCAAACATGTGACGGCCAACCTGCTCAAAGTTGGCACCACTTTCATGTTACGTCAAAACAGTGTCTTCTCTGTCATCGTCCATTTCATTGTGGTACAACCTGAGGGCACTCTCAAAATTGCGCAAAATTGTTCCCCACTCTGAAGAATTTGGAGAATAATCCTCAATCTTCTGTGAGATGAGCGCTTCCTTCGCCAAAAATGAAGACGTTACAACCTGAACAATGAGGTCTTCAACCTTCCGGAAACAAACAAAGAGGAAAACCTTTTCGCGTTTGTACTCGTAGTCATACCTGTCAGACCGGTAATTCACAAATCGCACAATCTTTGGGACTTTTCATACGTGATACAGTGCCATTGAGTCAAACAACAACTCACCGTTGTATACTACCGATGTGTCATCCAAGGGCCCCTCCTTGTCAAGACAGTCCACATCCACATCGTCACCAAACTCCACTTCCTTCTCATTTTTTGCACAGTCCTCAGTCATGTGCTTTGCCTTCTTCCGGCACGTATACTTTGACAACAAGTCTGCCAAGCATTCATTCTCAAGTTCAATTGGCTGTCTCTCGTACTGGGAGACAGCAGCATACGGAATGAACACGTCCTCAAAAGATGGGTCCAATTGTTCAAGTTCTGCTTTAGGCTTCACAAGAAGGAGTCGTTTCTCACAGGGGCTTGTGTTTATGAACACAAAGGACTGACTTGAGAACCTCAATGGCAATCCAGTCATTAATGTCATAGCCTCCTGGGCACTGACCTCTTGATCATGAAAGAGAGAATTGCTAACTTAACATATCACACTCCGAACATTCTGTGAGCACTCCTCTTTTCTCAAAACGTCCATCACAGATTTGAGGGTGCGGCTCATGATCCTGTTTCCTTTACACATGTATGAAACATTGTAACTTGGTACTGCATATGGATGTATCCACATCTGTATGTCCATGTTGGCCTGCCAAAGCCTCAAGATATCAGGGTTGAACAGGTTCACATTCTGATGCATTGGCATCCTTTTGTACCATAAGGTTGCCTTTTTGAGAGATGAGCGTACACATCGAACATATTCAACTTCAGAAAGCTCACACAACTGAAGAAATTCGTCAAGATTTTGACGAATTGTAATGTTTTCTCAGTGGTAACTGTCTTCAGTGCTGCAATCATGTTTGCATACATTGTTTTGTAATGTTTTCTCTCAGCGGGTAAGGTACTCTCATCAAGAGGAAGAAGAATGATGGACTTGTCAAAAGGTGGCTTTAGAAAGCCAAAAACACATGTTTTAGAGCCTTTTTGCTTGCGACAATGGTATGTACACTTGTGCACTTGCAGGGACTCTAGATCAGGCTGTAACAAGTCAATGTTTGTGGGTATATACTTATCCAAAAATTCAACAACGTCGTCAGGGGACTGGGACTCCAGGTCTGGGGCATCCTTCACCCAAAGCAAGACATGACAGTGGGGACTTCCACGGTGTTGGAATGCCACAACCCCAAAGTAATCGTCCACATGACCGAGTGGTCCATTTTCTGTGGCGATAACGTTCTTGAAAAGAGAACGATGACGGTGGTTAAAGTATCGTGAATGTGACACTGGGTCATCTGCAACAAGCTTTGTCCTCTCTTGAAATTGGAGCGCATAAACTTCACTGCGTGACAACCCCTTCCCTGCAACTTTGGATAACATGCCTAACAGTTCGGGCCACCGGGTGTCAGCCATGCTCAGAGAGAAGAAAAAGATTGGGTTATGTTTTTTCTGCCTCAAAATGCAAACAAGTCCTTCTTGTTGTCGTCCCAATACGCGATGGTGCCCTGCATCCTTTTTTACTCGTTGAAGATGGGGTTGTTCTACAACAACCTACTTCTTGCCTCACTGTTTTGAAGATCGCCCGCAGTAATCCTCTTCTGGAACAACTGCCTTGCCCTAAGGGACATAATTTCACGAACATTCAATGTTTGACAGACATAGAACTTGAAAAAAATGTTGTCCGGTCTTTGGGCAAATCTATAATCACGATTAACCAATTCCCACTTCACCACTTTCCGGTAAGGAACTGAGCAGTCCGGTTTTGGACCACTGAAATTAAGGACAATGTTCTCAGATCTTCTTTGTCCACCAAAGAGTGATGGAAAACACAACTCCTCCATGCCATTCCAAGAAATAATGTGACATGGAGTCTTTCCCTCACATGGTGCTGTGATCAGATGTCCTTTGGACATTTCCGGGAACAATGGAATCCTAAAGTTCATCGTTTGCTCGACTTGATCATCCTCAAAATGAGAGAACGCTGCCTCAACCTCGTCTTGGGATGATGACGCATGACACTCGACTGTCTCACATTGTGCTTCACGTTGCACATGTTCTCCGAGCTCCGACACAAGCTTTCCAACTTGTGCACTTGATATCTGAACCCCCAACCTTGCAAAGAGGGGTGAGTTGTCCATCAGCTATTGCAATGCTCTGACAACAATCCCTCGTCGGACACTGTCGGACCACACACTGCTTTAGTATGACATCTTGCATTTGAATGCAAGGCATACCATCTCTTACATGGTCAATGGTCGCGGAAACTCAGTAATGACATCAAGAACATCCAAAGGGACAGTTGTGACCGATCCTCGTAAACCCTTCTGCCGTCCTTGGTTCAACAGAACAATGTTCATGAAAGGCACAAAAGGACATACCAAACTTTCCTCCAGAGACGACAGGGATGATAACTCTGGAGGAACTGTATTCATACTGAAGTTATCCTTCACTCCGAATGGAGTAGTTCCACCCCGTTTTGAGACGAGAGCACAAACAGTACAAAGTAATTCATTGCATCTGGACCCTTCACGCATCCGACACCTAAAAAACAACATGTCGCAAAATGTATATGGTTTACATGGTCCATCCAACATCTCACGCATGTAGGCATCAACATCCATTCTCCTACCTATACGTACTGTACATTCCCGGAGTTCATCAGTTATTGATGCATGGAAGAGCTCATTTCGAATGAGCTGGCCATTAACCACAAAAAAATGTCGTAGCTGTGGAAAATTGGCTTTTGGGCGGAACATCAATCCACCGAGCGAGAAGAGCAACTACTCGCGAACAACCACATCAGAAATACGACTAAAAAAGCCATAAAACTGGTGTTCCAGAACCTGATAATTGTACTTTACATCACGTTTCAACTTCACTTTGTACACACCCACAAACTTTGTACCCACTGACTCACAGCACATACTGAACTTCTCCTTCACCTCCTTCTCAATCTTACGATACAATGTTTCCTTTGACGTGAAACGACGACGTTTCATCACTGGTTTGTCATCCTCTTGTTCGCTGTTGGGAGAAGTAGATGCAGAGCCAGGTCAATTCTGAGGACCACCACTTGATTCCACACTCCTCATTGTACTCAATGGGATATCTTCATTCAGAAAATTCAACAGTAATGAAGAAAACTTCCCAACTGTTTTCGTTCCTTGACTTGAAGAAATCGTGCCTCAAACTCGCGACGCTGGAGGTACACGTTCGGTATTCACATTTGTCCGAGGACGAAGGTGGGCGGCATTCCCGCTTTCACACAAAGAAAGATCCAACCTGGCCAAAAACTGAAGCATCATGTCATTTGTAACATGTGAGGACCTGTGGTACTCTCGGTGTACGAAAGATTGCGGCGCTACCTGAGTCCCATACAGAACACCATCATTGTTTGACTGAAGTATGTCAAAATGGTTCCCATTGTACTTCAGATGTACACATGTTCCAAAAATTGTATGCGAAAAGAAAACACGATGGAAAACCCGGACATCACTCTGCCACAAAACAAATTCATCTGTACGAGACTGCAGCTACCACCAGTTCACCAAAGAACCCCCATGCCCCATCTGTACAAATATAGTTCAGGTATGCCTGCATTCTATCCCAAGTCCGTCAATGGCTTGTACCCAACGGTACACCAAAGCCATTGAACTTAATAGCTGCAAATCAAGCTATCTCAATGCGTACATCCAGGTGCTTTTCTTCACACCCATGGATGGCCAAACATGCAATTCATGTCGCCACAAATACCAACACATTGCATGTGCCAGGGACATCCAAACAAGCAGGACTCATGTCATACAAAGACAATGGTCGCTGCAGCCTGAATACACCATGTGCAACACAACAGATATGTGTCGATCCAGATAGATGATAATCTGGACAATCGCCATCTCCATCAACTGCCTCGTCCAAAAGCTCTGGCGGAAAAAGCATGTGTGTACAATGTACAATGTTGTCTCCCAAGTACTGCACTCAGCAAATACTTTGCTGCACCACACTGAACTCCCTTCCACAAACATCCTCATCCCTTACCAAAATGTCAAAATGACACTCAGCACACACGATATGAAAACATGCGGACGTCACACTCCCATGACCACACTTGAACATGAGGGTTTGATCATTGTTCCGCACGAATATGGCACAATTCATCATTTCACAGAACAACAACATCTCTGTCAACCCACCCCATACACCAACATTACCCATCAAAGCCACATACGACCGTGCATTAGGACAATGGAAGCCATGCGCAGCTGAAAATGAATGTTCACCAATGTCGAAATGTTCAAACGCAAAGTTCACAACCTTCCCCCGCACTTGCATGTGCTCATCCTTAGTACCAAACAAAATCCACGAGAAACATCATAACAATGAGTTCCCATCTGTCAATGCGCCCGATAGCAACGGTCTAGAAATTGGGTCCCGACATGGGAGGCCGCCAACCGCTCTTGGTATTGCAACCAAGATAGCATATCACCCACGAACGAGGGATCCACACTTTAGGTTTGTTTGGTTTGCAACCTCACGAAGTCCGCATGTTGGTCTTTAGTGTCTACCTTTGGTTGGACACTCTGTGAGGAGTCTCAAAGGCAAGAACTTTTAATGGATGTATGCAAGGTACAGGCTTTTACACTTGCAGAGCTTTGCTAAAGCTTCTGCTTGTAGTGGCTCCACTGGAGCCAACCTCAACCTACAGTCCTACTTGGCGCGTCTTTAGACCGCCAAGTGCCATCCTCAAGGTAGGCTCTGGTAAGCTTCCTAGAAGCTTCTTGTCCCAGATTTGGCCACAAAGAAAATTGCGGCCGTCATGGGGATTGAACCCGCAACCTCTCGTTTGAGACTCCGGTGCCTATTCAACCAAGCCAAAAAGGTATGGTTCTTATGATGAGCCATGGGGGACATACCCATTATGAGCAGTGCATTCCTTGCCCATCTCAGAAGAGACCAAGGGGACATACTCCATAGAGCAGTGCATGCCTTGTCTGTATGTGTGGCTAGCCAGCTAGGCAGTGGACAAGGTGCATACCATTTCAACAAATCTCTCCCTTGGACCTCTGTCCATCTGTCGCTTACTGGGCTCCATCAATGCCTTTGGGCTCACCCTTCCTCTGCCGCACTCCTCATGCTGAATCCACAAATGCTTGTATAGTGCAAGTCGCTCTGCAGCGACTTGGTCATTCAGTCAGCAATCATTCTCTTTGTTCCGCAGTGCTGCAAGTTCACCACGTTCTTCATGACGAGATCACGTGAGTAGTGGTAATGTATGTCGATGTGCTTTGTTCGCCGTGAGATGATCTCGTCTTTAGCCATCAAGATGGTGCTCATGTTGTCCACGCGTACGACCGTGGCATCCTTCTGTGGCACTGTCATTTCGCAGGCTGCACAACCAATCAGTCTCCTTGCACAACTCAGACAGGGCAACGTACTCTGCCTCAGCCGTGGACACGGAAACACAATCCTGCTTCCTGCTGGCCCATGAGATGGCAGCGCCATTCAAGATGCACACGTATCCAGAGGTGGATTTCCTGTCGTCGAGATTTCCTCC
>SZWC01039806.1:0-12534 GCA_023375785.1 Penium margaritaceum
AAGCAGCTGAAAACTGATAATGACTGATTAGGAATGAAGAATGAACAGCAATGGGGGACCCCTCCAAGTTCTAGCCCCCCCCCAGCTCTGTAGAGCTTGTTACTCAGTTCATCAGCCAATCAGAAAAAAACTCGGTTCAGGCTGGCAGGTTTTCTCGGTGAGGCCTGCCAGACAGCCGACAGCCTAAAACCCGGGCGTCGTCCGTTTTGCCTGAAAACTGGACCATACCATAATACCAACGCTGCAAACGCAGCCGTGCGGTCAGAATATGCTAGAAAAATAGTAGCAAGGAGTTATGGCAGCCTGAACCCAGATAGTGCCTACGATGGTTCATGCTGCCAAACAAGGCCATGCAACATGCAACTGGGACCCTAGGCAGTGCATGACGACGCAGGCACGACAGTACGCGCTGGACGCATGCAGACAGCGACTGTGGTGGCTGTGACTGCCGGCAGTGCGACCGCTGAGGAGGCCTGCCGATGGAGCTGAACACGTCGCCGGAGAGAGGAGGCTCCAGCGAACTGCGAGACGACCTCAGCGTGCGTCGGCACCACCGGACGACACTCCATCGACGTCGAGTCTCACCGTCAGTCATCTGCACGCCGATGTACACAAGCCAGGAGGACACAACAGAGCACAATGAGCGCAAAAACCAACATCCAAAAACCTTTAACGAACCGCCTAGATTATGTAATACAATTTGGTTGAATTCTTGACAGCCCTAGACATTTATGAAGAAGTGCCTTGACGTATTTAAACATCCACCGGTCATGGGCTAGTTTTCTTGAAAGCTTTGTTTTGTGTGGCTTCCACCCGTCACGAGCAACGAACATGGTGATTACGTGTATACCCCACACTGGTGGTGTGGAGCAACATTTTTGGAGAGCACGGCGGTATGATCCCTGATGCGGATGCAGCTAGCGCCAACGCACCCAAGAGTGCCAGCTCCATCCACCAGCAGCTGCTAGACAGTTGCCACGGGACAGCTGCCCTCGGTGCTTGCCGGGGTGCTTTGGGGTTTATTTGTAGATGCTAGAGATTTCTCAATGGACTGGCTCTTGAGCCCGATTGGCATGTTTTGCACTGTCTGTCCACTGATCGATGCCGGACTTGTGCGTGTGACCAGTCGTAACATCCGGCTCGAGATTCTGCATCTCTAGGTTCAGAGGAAGCATTTGGATACCTGTGAGCGAAGTTATGGCCAAAACAATGGTTTTGCGCCGATTGTAGGACAAACAGACACCCTCACGTGCGTCACCCGCCATGCGCCACGGCAGTTATTTATGCTGTGTTCTTGTCATTTGTTATCCCTCTTTGCAAATGATATTGAAGCATTATGACACTCTGACTTGATTCTCCTAGCCAGACCCGTGACGTTGTACATACCACCTATGACTACTGTCACCGTCTCACCGGGCACTGTCGCCAAGTCAGTGGCTGTGTCGCTAGGAAGCTTCTACACATTTTTTTTGGTTTCTTGCGCATCTCTCATTGTGCTCTGTTGTGTCCTCTTGACTTGTGTACATCGGCGTTTTCGATAACTGACGGCGAGACTCGTCGCTGCTGGAGTGTCGTCCGGTGGAGCCACACACTCTGAGGCCTACTCGCAGTGCGCTGGAGCCTCCTCCCTCGAGCGACGTACTCAGCTCCATCGGTAGGCCTCCTCGACGGTCAGGCCGCCGGCGGTCACTACCACCGCAAAAGGTGTCTGCATGATCCCAGCACAGGGTCTGACTGTTCCATTGCGTCTGCAGCATCATGCTCTGCCTAGGGTCCGCGTCTCTTGCTGCGTGGCACTGTTTGGCATCCTGGACCATCGTAGGCACTACCTGGGCTCGGGCAGCCATAAATCTTTGCTGCTTTTTTTCTAGCTGATCCCGATCGCACGACTGCGTTTGCAGCGTTGGTATTATGGTATGGTCAAGTTCTCAGGCGAAACGGACGACACCCTGGTTTTGGGCTGTCGGGCGTCTGGTAGGGCTCACCGAGAAACCCTGCCTGCCAGAAAATAGGTCCAAGACTATGTTTTGATTGGTTGGTTAGCTGAGTAACAAGTTCTACACTAGTGGGGGGGAGCTAGAACTTGGAGGGGTCTCCCATTGTTTCTTATTCTTCATTCCTAATCAGTCACTTTCAGTTTTCAGCTGCTTTCTGGCGCAAACACTGGCGCGCACATTTCTGAGTAACAAACATAAAGCTTCCAGACTTAGTCTCTAGAGCAGCAGACTGCGGGGGCAGCAGACTTAAGTAACTAGCGTGGAAGTGCGCACGCTGCATCAACAACGTTGCTGTCCCAACCTACTGCCTAGTATTTTCCTTTTTGGTATCAGAGCCAGAGCGTAGCAGCAACAGCAGAAGACTGGCGTATAGGTGCCAGACAACGCCGGTGGACCCCCATACGTGCCAGTGTAGGGGAAATGCTGCCGGATTCTTTTCGGCAGCATTGACCCGCCTGATGGCGGCGTCAGATTTCTTCCCACGGCCACCGGGCCAGGGGAAATGCTGCCGAATTTTGTTCGGAAGCACTGATCTCCACGCGTGACACGAAGAGGTGAGCGGCAGGTCGCGTTCAACACCTGCAGGTGACGACACACATGGCGATGTCACCCAGGTGCAGTGATTGGCACCAGCGAGCAGCAGCAGCAGGCTGGAGTAGTAATAGCGGCAGGCAACTGCAGCGAGCAGTGGCACTGGCAGCTAGCAGCAGCTGCATGCAACAGCAGCAGCCGGCAGTAGCAGCAGCTCGCAGTAGTAATAGCGACCGACAGCAGGAACGGCTCGCAGCAGCTCACAGCAGCAACAGCTCGTAGTAACAAGTAGTAGCGGTGGCCAGCAGCATTAGCTCGTAGCAGCAGCAGCGGCGATAGCGAGGAGCATCAATAGCAGCAGCAAGCTACAGTAGCAGTCGGCTGCAGTAGCAGCAGTAGCGAGAAACAGCCGGCAGTGGCGAGTAGCCGCTGTTGCTGCTCGCAGTCCGCAGCTCGTTGCGAGCAGCGGGCTGCAAACAATGAGCCTAGTGCTCGCTGCGAGCAGTGAGCTGGAGGCAGCGAGCCGCAAGCTCACTGCTTGGAGCCCGCTGCCCACAGCGAGCAGCGAGGCTCGTTGGGCCAGACGAGAAGAGAGAGAAGAATAAAAAGGGCTAACCAAAAAAATTCCCCCACCTAAGCTGTAGCTACCATAGTTGCTATGGCAGCCACAGCACCCGCAGCAGCACGTAGCACCAGCAACAGCAGTAGCAGCAGCAGGTATTGCAGCAGCAACAGCTCAAACAACAGCAATAGTAGCAGTAGTTGATGTTGCCACAGCAGCCATAGTAATTGGAGTAGCAGCAACAGCTGCTGCAATAGTAGCTGCAGGAGTAAAATCAGCAATAGCAGCAGTTGCTTTTGCCACAGAAGTCGCAACAACAGCAGCAGTAGCAGGAACAATAGCTTCAGTAGCAACAACAGTAGCAACAGCAGCAACAGCAGCAGCAGCAGCAACAACAACAGCAGCAGCAGCAACAACAGCATTAACAACAACAACAATACTAGCTGCAAGCAGCGGCAGCGGCAACAACAACAATAGTAGCAATATCAACAATAGCAACTATTGTAGCTGTGCAACAGCTGCCCTCACCACAACCGCTGCTGACGTCAGCATCTAGCCTCTGACGTCACTATTGATGTCACTGTTGACATCATTAACCAAAAAAAGGGGCAGAAGGGTGGGGAAGAAACTTTATCGCAGCGGCAACAGCAGATTACGTAGTAGCAGCTGCTGACGCCAGCCATCCTAGGCTCACATCACTACTGACATCAGCGGCACACAAAAGACACTAAAAAACAAAGAGAAGGGGGCACCAAAACCATGGCTAATAGCCCCAGTGGGGAGGGGTCCTCCTCATTTGGGGGGACCCCCATGGGGGGTATCCCCCCTTTTTTCTTGTAGTAGCTTCAACAGCTACAAAAATAGCAGCAGCAGCAGCAGCAGTAGCAGAAGCAGCAGCAGTAGGAACAGGACCAGGAACAGCAGCAGCTGCAGTTGCAACAACAGTCGCAGGAGCAGCAGTAGCATCAGTAGCAGCATCAACAAGAGCAACAACAGCCGCAGTAGTAGCAGCAGCGGCAGCAGTAGCAATAGCAACAGCAGCAGCAATCCACAGGCATCGTCGCCAGCACCTCTGACACCTTGACTGCCATTCAGCAACAGCTCTCCGCCCTGACACAGCAGCTTGCAGCATTGTAGCCACTGGCCTCACAGACCGCCACCAGTGCCTTTCCGCCATTCATTCCTCCTGGGCACACCAGCCCCGCTGTGTCCACTGCAACGCATTACGTGGCACAGCAGCAGACTCAGTGCCAGCGACAGAATGTGACCGCCGTCCTTGGTCCCACTCTGTACACCGTCCGCAGGCAAAAGGACTTTGAGACACCGCCCCCGCCGCTTCAGGTCGGTGAGCAGTTCCGGAGCTGGGAGCTCAGCTTCTGCATCTAGGCGCAGGGTGAGGGTCTGTTGGCATACTACACCCTCCCGTACGACTCTACCCAAGCTGACTAGCTGTATGACACTGGTCGTGCCGTACGAGTCCTCGTCCCCGTCTCTCCTCCGGCTTCCCGCCTGGCCCTAGAGCCCTTTCTCGATGACTTTACCACTGGCGGCACCTCAGACTCTGCAGCAATCAGGCGACATTGAGACCATTCATCTGCTGTGGGAGTTCAACTTTTTGCACATGGGGGAGACCGAGACAGTCACTGCGTACTGGCAGCAGGCTGAGGACATCCTCCGCTGCCTAGGCACCTCTGCTCCACCCCCTTTGGTCACGCTCTTCACCATCAAGCGCGGTGCCACCACCGCGTACGTGGACGTCTTCGTCCACTACTCCCAGGATGTCCTCTCCACCATGGCGGCCCAGGACACCCTCATGCCCTACGCATACGAGCTCTTCCTCAAGATTGAGGAAGCTCACCTGGAGTCCCTTCTCTAGCGCACAGAGGCCCTCGCCTCCCCTACCATCACTTCTGTGGCAGTCGCTTCCCCGGCAGCCGCTTCTTCGTCAACAAGCAACTCATCGCTGGGGAAGAAGAAGCGTCGGGGCAAGAAGGGCAAGGGTCAGTAGCAGCAGCAGCAACAACAACGGCCAACTAGGTCCAGTAGTGGCTCGGTGTGCCACAATTGTGGCCAGCCTGGGTACGGATGGTACACATGCCCGCTACCAACGGACGAGGCGCGCGTCATCGCCACCATGCGTCGCCAACGGGAGCACCGTCTCGCCTCTTCCGCTGTAGCTGTCGCCACCCCTGACGCCTCAACCCCGTCCAGCGGCTCCACAACTCCGACCGTGACACCGGTCCCGCAAACGCCAGGTCCTCAGTAGTATCATCCGTAGTCGTCGGCGCCTACGTTCCCTTCACCGGGGCATTCCTCCTTCTATCTGGGCTCCAGCGCCATCACTCTGTGCTCAATCTACACTCTCGGGCCGTACACGCGTGAGCGTCAGCTGGAGTAGTTCATTGCGCTTAAGCTCGGCCTGCCTCTCCCTCCCCCCCAGGGAAGTGTGAGTTGTATCACCTCCTGCTCGTCCCCATTGCCCTACATGACTGAGCTTGAGCTACGGTCGTGTCCCACTTCCTCGTTTGTCTCGCCATCCCCTGTGATCTCCTCTGCCCCCTTTTGTGACGACGTGGCGTGGCTTGATGATTGGCACTATCGGTTTGCGCCCCCTTCCACCGCGTTCGTGTCTCTCGCTTGCTGCCATGTGACTGTCAGTGATCTGGCGACACCAGTCTAGGACCCTGCCGAGACTTGGATTATTGACTTTGGAGCCACGCATCACATGATGGCCTCTCGCAAGGCCTTTAGTATGCTTGGTCCTGTTGGCAATGTCTCTGGGGTCCGGACGGGCTCCGGACAGGTGTTACCTATCCACGGTGTTGGCGTCGTTCGTTTCATTGGTCCCGCCATTGATATCTTCTTGACCAATGTCCTCTTCGTCCCAGGTCTTGAGCTGAGCCTTCTGTCCATCACTGCCCTTGACCGCATGAGCATAGACGTTGTGCACTCGCGTGGTTTTGGCACTATGTCGTTGCATCCGTCCGGTCTTGTTCTTTTGCACGCCTCAGCCCGTGGCAACCTGTGGCACGTACCTCGTCTGTCCTCCTCTCCTTTCTTCCCCTCCTCGTCGGCCGGTACGGGCCATGTGTTCATCACCAACACGCTCTCTGCACAGCACACCCAACTCTTGCACCGCCGCCTTTGCCACGTCCACTCTGCTGTCGTAGATAGCATGCTCCGCATGAGATGTTAAACGGACTTGGTGTGTTAGCACGCCAACTTCAATCCTCGAGGATTGTCATCGCGTTGCCTGTACACAGTGTGTACTAGATGCATCAGTGCCTTTTGAATGTTTTGAGCATTATTAGTCATGGCCGATGCAAACATCGGTCCATGATTGAACGTGTCAAGGATGACATCCTTGAATAAACCCAATGGCAAAACCATTGACATCCTAACACTCGGTGAGTGATGGATACAAATCGTGGTACCCGACCCCTACGGCCGATGAAAAGGTACATGAGTGTACCGGTTATCCTATTCAAAAGACAAGGATATTTTTTAGTAAGGGTTGTGCATGTGCCAGAGAGGGGCAAAGACTCTTCTATGGGTCCTCTACAGTTTAAGACGCCGCAGTGCGGTAGTGGAAGACTGTAAAAGGTCACTCTCTAACGAATGAAAGGATCGCTGAACGTCAAATGTGAAAATTTTTTAAGGTGAAAACTTCAGCCTATCATCACTCGGCAAGTGAACATGTCATGGACATTGATAGAAAAATGTATGTGAAACGATGTCGATGACATAAATTCATCCACAGTTTGGTGAAAATCCATTCCAGAGAAGATGAGCGACATTCATTTTTTCCTGATGGCGCTCCAGAGAACTATGACGATCTCATAGATTTCTACAAACCAACTACGACATAGTTGGGATCACGTCAGGTTCTAGGTTCTGAACTCAAAGCTAATGACCGTGGAGACGATATATAAGCCAATAGCTTTAAGCTAACAGTGTGTTAGCACCTACATCTTCGTGGTCCGACCCATCACATAACTAGTCACAATCAGCATTGAAGGAAAACAATGACCAGTGTATCGTTTTTAAATATTGATACAAGGAATCTTCAAGATAGACCTTGAGGAACAATATTTCTCATCACAATCTTTCAATGTTTGGAGAAACGTCTCAAAGTTGAGAGCACCGTGACACGGTATGCTTGTCGTGTACATCACGCTCTTCAAACATCATGTGGGTGAATTCCAATCATACCAAAGGCATAGTATAGCACTAGCTATCCAATTTGTTGGAACAAAACCAACCTTACGAAAAGTTCATAATGACCACAGTGTAGTCGAACCATGCTTCACTGACCTGAAAGGTCATGATGACGTGACTCAAGCTCCTTGGTTTTGGGGATGGTTTCGTTGATGTACATTGCCAAACACAAGTGCAATATGTTTTTGGATGTTGCTGCGGTAATATGAAGGATTGTGGTGGTTTGTCACATGTGTTCAATGAGGGCGATACCCTCTACAAGTGCCTTGGATACGGCAGATGAAAAATGCTATATTGAGTATAAGTATTGAATGTACACAATAGAAGACAGTGAAGGAACACGGATTGTTGCAACTTGGCAAACACAATCCATTGATGGGTTCTAGAATGGAACCCTTGGACACGAGTACATAATCATAAACAGATTTAGGAACTAGTTGTTCCAAGATCATCGGATGTGATTTAGAAGTGTTTGATCACAATCACATGGAATTGACACCTCAAAGGTGTTATTCCAACATGTACCGCAATGATTGTGACCATGTTACACCTATTTGGTGAATACCATACAACGAACACTTCCTTCGGGGATAGAATCTATGGTCGCTTTGATTGGTTATCTTAGTTAGCCTTGTTCAAAAGTAGTGTGATTTTGACAGGGACATGAGCGGCAGCCTACGGTACCCATTTCAGACAAAAATGAGGAGACAATGGTTGAAACCAAGATCTTCTAGGTCGGAGCATTGTCGTGTCTAATGACGGAGGTTGACGAAAATTGTGCGTTCCAGACGACTAATGCCGCCTCCTTCAAAGATGAGTGCAATTATTGAAAGGAAAAACAAGTGTGCGCAGCATCCATGTCTTAGGACCTTGGTGCCTCCCAAGCCTAAGATAAAGCTAGCATGCAAGTTGCATGGGCTTAGTGGAGCTTGGTTGAGTTTAGCCAACCAACCGACGGGTTATGAACTACGCGTTCAATAGACCTACGCATGGTCATGAACACATGGTTGCAAACCAAAAGGTCCGATGTCTGGATCTTGGATTTTATGAATGGACAATGTTGTGGGGAGGTACCACCAGTTAATTGGTCACAGTGACGCTCCTTGCAAAGGGGGAGGGGGTGTCACCACAATAGCTTGCTTAACACACACCACACAAAATGTGTAAGAATTCATTCTATGTATTCTCTTCCAAACTGGCAAGACATTGTTGATGATGTACTTGCCAAAAGGCATCGACCATGCCATTGACACACACGTGTAATAATTCTGCGGTGAAGACCCATCAACACTTGTGAATAACGTACGAGGATTGTACCTGCCTCATCTTTGTAAAAGCCAATGGATCACGCGATCAACACTAGATGTTGTACGCAAATGACCATGATCACAAAAACCACAAGCGTGTGTTTAATTGTGTGTGAACGCGACGCAACGGTGTTGCGGATAAGAAGAGTTCACACGTGTGATCTTGTTTATGATTCTTGTTGCATGGTTTGCATCATGAAGTGTGCGATGATCAACCATCCGTGAGCAAAGACGAACCAGGATGGTTCAAAGCAAAGGGGGAGGGATGTAGCGTACGAGCCATTTTCAAGGGGTTAAAATGGTGTTTAAGTTTAGTTCCCGGGTTTTGGGGATTCGAGACTGATGTCTCGAGGAGTTGAGGTCCAAGAAATAATCTTGGTCTAGAGTCTTGTTCAACTCTAGCCCAAATTTGGTCCATATGCAGGACTTAAGGCAAGAGGAGTGTCGCGTTGGAAGATCCATTGTGTCACTCCTCCTCCCCGCTAGTTGACCGCAAGGGTCCTATTCCCACGTGGATGTGCCACGTGGAACGATAGGGTTTTAGGTTGCATGTTTGCCAAAATGCCCTATGACGACTATGTTAGTTTGTTGCCCGGTTCGTCTCAGCCAAAATGGCTGAGGCAACCATTCGCCACCTCTCTTTGGACTGACTAACCTGAGGGCTTCCGTTTCGGTCCTATAGTTAGTCGCAAGACGGCCAGTGCCGTTACATAGTCGATGACTAGATAAAAAAACCTGACTATAACACTCAAATGTAGGAATCGGATAGCTTGCATTCTTCAAGTGAGAATTCATATCGCGCCATAGGAAAGCATCACTCGACAGGGACCTCCACTATGATGGAGATGGATGCCATCAATTGACGAGACCAGTTGTGGTTGACCATGAAAAGCCAGGTCATATCTCGTAGGCTTGCTGCAAGTGTCAATAGTTGTAGTGGATTGGATGGAATCCTTGGACGACTAGGCCACAATTGTAGCTTGAGGGTCTTGGACCCTCAAGCTACCCCATCCAAACACCCATAGGCCACGGATCCCTCCTCTAACCAAGTGGCGTCCGCTGCACGCTACACTCCCTCCGGATAGGAGTGAGCCGCCCTTGGCATCTGCACGTTGGACTTGAACCTCGGCGCTTTGATATCAATGAAGCAGATTGGACAGAATTCTTGGCCAACTAGGCAAAAACTGCGGTACTTGAGGATCCCTGACCCTCAAGCAATCCCGTCCAACCGCCCACTGGCCAGGGACCCCCACTCGATCCAAACAATACCGACTCCAATGAATAGAGGGAGCTTCTTATAGTTTGATAAGCAACAACATCACTCGTAATCTGCATTTGAAGATCAAGAAAGGGATTTTTGAAGGAACATTGGTCCATATATGATTGAAAATCATTTTTCATAGAAAACAATAATGAAAAAAGATTAGAGAAATGCATGATGATATGGTATAGACGTCTTTTTGGATGAGCAAACAAGGTGCTATCTTTGAAAGATATCTTGTGTACAAAGATAATCCACAAGTTGACTCTGCTGGTGGAGAGGTCTATGTCAACATTCATTGCAAAAGACACATCTTTCCTCAAACAAGCCACTTGCAATGCAAGTAAAAGTAGGCAAAGCAACCAAAGTAAAGATAGGAGAGAAAGTCGTAACGACCATAACTCAACAGTTCACGACACTGATTTTGCCGAATGTGGAAAACAAATTTCTTTTCTTAAAAGTTACAATGTATCACAGGAGTACAATAAACGACTAGTGATAGTCGGATTAGAAGTAGTGTGGGAAGAGAGAGAATTGAGGAGAAGCGTATGTAAGGCATTGGGATTGGTAGGCAAATACGGGAAGATAACATGGACTTTGGATTGAACTAGGCACTGATGAAACAGCGTGCAACTGCTCAAGGATGGGCTTCCAAGTAAGTAGAGGGGTCAAGCGTGGAACTGAATACATGGTCAAGAATGCGAAACATGTCAAAGGGAAGATTACATGGGAAGGAAGTGATCTGAGGGATGTGATCACCAATGCGAAGGTTATGTGCTTCTTCTAGTTTGCAGAAATAATCGTACAAACTATAGAAAGAGATATTCAAGCAGGAGCGATCATAATAAATGCAGTATAAGCAACGGGAGTCTTGGGTTTTGGGGTTACTTGGATTTCCAAAAGTTAGGATGTGATGGTATTGGCTAACTTTGTCGAAGGTACCGATGAAAAATTGGGGAGCAATTCTGTAGAATTGGCAAACCCTGGACTGAATTCAACCTCGTGCAATGAGTAAACCATTGAGCAAGAAGCAGGTGGAAACATTGCACTGGAAAAGCCCTACAAAAACTGAGCAAATGATGCATTTCAACATGATCCATAGAATGGAAGAGTTCGTGAGGATTGAGGGGATCATGTGCCTTTACAAGATCTGTCAAAAGAATGTAGTGTGGAAATATTGTATGCATGGGAAAATTTTATTGTTCATATCGTAAAGTTGGAGGAGAATGCAATTTCTGACAAGAGGTTCAGTTTGGTGTTTATGAATGATGAAAGGTAACGCCTTGGCGACACATCACGCCAAGAGCTTGGTGTATGCATTTTATACGAGGTGAAGGAGTGAGATAGGTCAATAATCATGAATCTGTATGGACGACGTTTCTCATGTACGAGTGTGGTTGTATAAGATGCAATCTTCAGAAATGTGTCATGGCCACAAATTACAGAGGGGTAGAAAGGAAGGATCTGGTACGAATAAATTGGAATTTTATTCTCATGGGATTCCTCCTGGTCACCTTGTTTTTCCAAGAACTTCATGGAAGTCCTGGATGTGGATAGCTACTGAGATTTCCGGAGGCATGGTGCGAGCATAAATGAGAGCGAGGATATAAAAATAGAGGTGATTTACCCAAGTACGTGAGAGAAAGGTAAACCATGTAAAGCATAGAACAATCAGCAACGTGGTCCAGTTGGCAGTACGATTTGTAAACAATGGTAGCCATTTTGTTACACAACGTTCAAAGTGATCCATCCTAATCACAACGGCAAAGGATAACATCTAGAGATTGGTGAGGGGACATGTTACAGGACATGAAGAAGGAAGGAATCACACCTTTTGTGTTTCATCGAAGGGAAATAGCCTGTTAATAGGAGATATTCTTGTCATACTTTCCTTTTTTCCAGGACTCTGTAAGCTGCACAAGGATGTGCAATTCGAAGGTAGCAGAGAAAGCAGAGGAGAAATGTGTGTCAACTGATTCATGACACTGAATTTCACACCTATTGTGGAAAGCTTCCTGTCCTGTTGGGCAGGACGGAATTAGGGCAAGAGAGGAATGATACTGATCAAGAATGAAATAAAGTCTGTTAACATGGAAGGTGCATCGGATGGTCTTGTGATTCAATGCCAAGAGACTCCTTAAGGGTGTTTGAGCCACTGCATGAACAGGGACATAGATGGTGGTGAACGCAAGGAATACATAATACTAAAGGAAAAAAATGAAACTGCTAGAGAAGGAAGAGCCTCAATGAGGTAAGAAACATGGGTGCTTGAGTGACGGAAAACACTGAATACCAGATGTTTATGGAGGTATTGTAAATGTGTAAATGTGGGGAAAAAAACTCTCCAGCTGGTAGAAGTTGGCAGAAGAAGATTATGTACATGGGATTCTGTGACCATAGGAACATGAGCACTGATAAACAAGTTTTTGTTCCTCTCTAGACTTGATCTCATTACAGTTAAAATTTTGGATGTGGAGGATTGGTTGAGAGTAGGAATCAATGGAGGAGGGGAAGGAAGGATAGAAAGATTTATCTTCAGAGCTGGAGGTCAAGGGCATACGAACAGGTGTACAGAGGAAGTGAGATAGATAGATAGATAGATAGATAGATAGATAGATAGATAGATAGATAGATAGATAGATAGATAGATAGATAGAT
>SZWC01039807.1:0-11200 GCA_023375785.1 Penium margaritaceum
CCACCACCACCACCACCACCACCACCACCACCACCACCACCACCACCACCACCGCCGCCGCCGCCGCCGCCACCACCACCACCACCACCAGCGCCATTATCACCACTGCCAGAGTTACCCTTGCTGCTGCCGCTGCTGCTTCTGCTGAGGATGGATCCAGAAGTAGCTCTGACCATCCGCTTCGCCGCAGAAGCATCGCCATCGCTGGTCGTAGTTCTCGATCGCTGGAGGGGGTGCGTGTGTTCCTTGTGCTTGTGCTGACTGTGCTGCTTGTCGTCGTGGCGTGGCGGGTGCAGTCTGGCCTGACCTGCCTGCTTCTCCTCAAGTGGCCGCGGCTGCACCTCCTGCTGCTTTGCTTGCTTCTCTTGCGACCTACCCTGCTTCTCCAGCTGCTTTGCCTGCTTGTCCTGCTGCTTTGGTTGCTTTTCCTGCTGCAGTGGCTGCTTCTCTTGCTGCCGCGGCAGTTTCTCATGTGGTTTTCCATGCTGTTCTGGATGCTTCCTGCTCTCCTTGCACTTGTCCCTGCAATGCCTTGCAAGCCCCTCCCTACGTCCTCTGCCTTCCCCTCGACTTTGCTCTTCCTTGACTTGCATTTCAAGCGAGCTCTGTTTCTTCTCGTCAACTTCCACCTGCGACTGCTCAAGCTTCTGGTGGTGGCGCTGCTGCTGATGCTGCTGATGCTGCTGCTGTTGCCGTAGCGGCAGCGACGGCGACAGCGGCGGTGGCTGCTGATTCTGCTCCTGCTGCAGCAACTTGTCCTGCTTGTGCTGCTGCGCCGACTCCGCAGCCTCCACAGCGGCCGCCAGGACTGCTGTGAGGTCTCGCCTGGGCAACGTGCAGCGCACTAGCTGTGCCGGACTGCTTCCACTGCCACTGCCACTGGCACCTGCACATGCGCCTGCACTTGCACTCCCTCCGGCACCAGCATTACCACTAGTACCACCACTAGCACTGCTCTCCACCACTTGCTTTTCCTTCCCTTCGTCCACCCCATCTTCCCTGGGTGAAGTATCACTTGCTTTTAGTGGTGCTAAGTCTGTTGCTGCTGCAGCAGCTGTTGGTGCTGTTGGTGCTGCTGGTGCCGCGGATCCTACTTCCGCAACAGCAGCAGCGCCAGCAAGCGTGGCGTCCTCCGCCTTGCCCTCACGAACGCGCTTCACTGCCAGCTTGGAGCGAGACACGCCGCCAGCAGCTGCCGGGGTGCCGGCCATGAAGCCGGCAAAGCACACGGAGGTCGCTTGGTGGCGCGATGTGGAGAGCCATGCTGAGATGAGATCGTGCGGCTGCAATGCACACATCGCATATTGCACATTGCGCAGCACAGCACAGCACAGCACAGCACAGCACAGCACAGCACAGCACAGCACAGCACAGCACAGCACAGCACAGCACAGCACAGCACAGCATAGCACAGCACAGCACAGCACAGCACAGCACAGCACACCACAGCACAGCACAGCACAGCACAGTACTACACAGCACAACACAGCACAGCATAGCACAGCACAGCACAACACAGCACAACACAACACAGCACAGTACAGCACCTCACAGCACAGCACAGCACAGCACAGCACAGCACAGCATAGCACAGCATAGCACAGCACAGCACAGCATAGCACTGAACAGCACAACACAGCACAGCACAGCACAGCACAGCAGAGCACAGCAGAGCACAACACAACACAACACAACACAACACAACACAACACAACACAACACAACACAACACAACACAATACAACACAAGTTGTCTCTCATCAGATGAAATTGGGAATTGTACATGGCCATATATCGGCACGAGGCCTTTTCAGTTGTGTCCGACCTCTGGTCCATGAAGCCCCCAGAACACACAGCCTGTAGGCCCTTAAACAACACACTGTGCCTACATGCAGCTCGTAGGCCCTCATCAATAGACCCACAGCGACTCGTCTTTCCTGACCTCAGCCCGAAGGCCCTTAAGCAACTCTATCCTCCTAGCCTGGCGGTCTACTTTCGGTCCACGTAGCCCAGGTCCGTCAACTCCTGGTCGTTGCCACGGTCCCGAAGGGCCCTCCTGGCCCGCGCCATGTCTCCGGCCAGTGCTGTGTTGCGAGCCCACTCCGCGGCTTGGCGGCGGATCTGTTCGGCCTGGGCACGCTGGAGAGCCACCCCCAGGCGTTGGTTGTAGTGGGTCCTCACCGGCACCGCCACACCCGTGGTGCCACCCACTTGCTGCATCCGTTGCTGTGTCGCCTCTGTGCATGCCTTGAGCAGAGTGCCCAGGCCGCGTGAGAACGCCCCGAGCGTCTCCATCGCTGGGAAGCAAAACTCCCGCCTGTCCCGCGCCCCTCTCCATCTTCCATACTTCCGCTCCTTGACCCGAACTGCCATTTCGCACGCCATTCCTGCCCTCTCTTCCGTTCTGCTCTCGAGACTGGGCCGCTGTGGTTCAGCTATGACCACGTCGAGCACCCGAAGGTGGCCCGTCGCTAGGTCCAAGCACGTGATGTCGGGTCTGCCCTCCGGCAGTACCCCCTCTGGCTCCACCGCCACCCCACCCAGACCACTCTCCCGCATAACCGCTGCCAGCTCTCGCACCACCGCATAGTGAGCTGCACAAGGTGCTCCCCCCAGTGTGCACCAAAGAGTGTGCTGGGGTGCACATGGGTGAATCGCGGCACGATCCCTGCACTAGCACCGAGGGGTGTGTCGGAGATGGAAAATCGGGAGTCTCGACCGGAACTTGCACGCCACTCTCCAGTCCGCTACCGACATGTACAGTCTGTCCGTAACCGACCGAGGGTGGGCGAGGAGCCAGTCACCGCTGTGGTCTCCCTGTACTGCCGCTAGCCGCTGGAGCTGTGGCCGCCCCTCCTCTGCCCCCAAGTCCCGCACGACACTGTGGCTCAGGCTCACCAACAACTCCTCGTAGCGGGTATCACAAAGATCCTGAAACAACCGTTTCGGGCTCCCGCTCTCGCACTCTGCTAGCTCTGGCACCTTTGCTCTCACTGTCGCCGACAACCCCTTCATCGCGCGCTCCCGCAGCTCTACAAAGCCGGGTCTCCCCACTCCCTCCTCCTGCCGTCGCTCCCCCTCACCCCCTGCTGGCTCCTCCAGCCGCACCACCAGCTGTCGCACCGCCTGCCACGACTGTAAACGGCTGCAAAGCCAGGAGAGGGGGCCAAGTCCGAGACGGATGTCAGTCCCAGGCCCCCCCGCCTAATGGGCAGCTGGGCCTGGCGCTCCGCATGTACCACTGCATGCGTCTCTCTCACTCCTTGCCCCCCCTCCAGCCCCAAGAAACCCCGGAGGCATTGGCCCACCTTCTCGTCAAAACGCCGCAGGCGGGTCGTCCACCACTCTGACGGCGGTGCCAGGCGGGTGATGTGTGGCAGTTTGCGTGTCGTGCATTCTTGCAGAATGCTGAATGCCGCTTGCGCATCCGGTAGGTGCTGTAGTTCCCCCAACATGGCCTCCACTGCCTGCACGACCTCATCCAATCGCTGTCGGCAGAACCTTTCATCCCCAATCGGCGCCCCTAGGACCATCATCCTCTCAGCGGTTCGCGGGATGTCCGCCAAGCCTGCAGGCACCCCCTCTCCCCCTCCTGGCACATACAGCTGGCACTTGCAGGCCTGCACCTCCATCCCTGCTGCTGCTAGCTCGCGCGTGAGGGCCACATACGCCTCTCCGAGCCTCTCCACCGGCCCTAACAAGTATGTGTCGTCCAGATATGCCAGGACCCTCCCCTCTCCTATCAAGGCTGCTTGCGCTGCCTCCAAGGCCTCTTGTTGCGTCACCGCACATAGGAACGGACTGATAGGGTCTTCCTGTCGGATCCCTCTCTCTGAGCGGATGACGGCCGGCTACACCCCCCCTTGGAACAACAGGTCAGATGGCTCCCTGTAGAAGAGGGCCAATCCGGGAATGAGCCGCGCAAACCCTCGCTCTCGCAGCGCCTAAAAAATTGCCGCTTGCTCCACCGTGTTGTACGCATTGCGTACGTCCACACTAAGCAGCCCCCAGTCCGGCTGGAGGTGCAGCTGCTCTGAGATCGCGTGGAATACTGTGTCGGACCCTGCCTGCGTCCCTACCGCCTGCTGGAGCGGTGCCACCGTTCTCTCCATCTTCGCCTTCTCTGTACTCACCATCCATCGCAAGAGGAGGCAAGGGATCGCCTCCCCTATCGCGATAGGCCTCACCCCTCCATCGGGCTTGGCCAGAGTGATAAGGCGACTCGCTGCCAGGAAACGTCGCGCCGTCGGGTGGAGGCGCCCCTGACACAGGGATGCGAGAAGCTGTGCTAGGAGTCTGGTCAGCTTCGTCTCTCCGACCACAATCTGTCGTAGGTGGTCAAGTGTCAATCCCCATGGTCCCCCTGCTGCTCCCCTACTGTTATCTAAGAGTGCTCGTCGTACACTGTCTGCGTCTGGCACACATGCCTCCCTCCTCCGCTCCTCCCCTCGCACCCAATCCGGCACTGGCTGCTCCGCCGCTGGGTGCTTTGCCTGAAGCGCGGCGAGCACCTTCAAGCTTGGGGGGGTGAGGTCGGTCGCGTCCAAGGCACTACAGGCCCTGGACGTGCTACCCCGATGAAATTTCATCACCGCTCGCTGTAGCCTCTGATCCCTCGCCTCTTGCTCTCGTCCGTGGCACCTTCGGGGGGGCGGAGCCCTCCCTGCCCATCTCGCCAGCCGTACTGCCTCCAAGAATAGCGCCTCCCACTGCCCCCGCTGAAACCTGGCTGCCAAGAATCCCACCCACTCCGCATCAGTGCCGCGGTGCTGCTGGGGCCTCGTGCGCAGGATGAGGCACGGTAGCGCCTGGAGAAGGAGGGGGCCTGCTGCGTCATGAGGGTGTGTGGTACAGCAGAGCAGTGGTAGCGCCATGGCCGCCCGTACTGCGTCCAGGGCCCCTGACGGGACCCGCGCGAACACGTGTGGCGCCAGGACTCGCACCCCGAACAGCCGTCCCCAGTCCGCTATTTCTGCCCACTGCCACTGTCTCTCCCATCTAAGGCGGCCCTCTTCCGAATGTCCCGCAGCCTAGTCTCTCTACTGACCCTTGTTCTCTTGTCCCCGCTGCTCGGCCCCACTCCCCCCACTCTCCTCCCCTACCCCTCGCTCCCCCCCTGCTGGAGGCTCACCCCCTCTCCCCCCCCCCGACCCCCCTGTCTCTGGCCACCGCCCTCCCCTCTGACCGCCGCCCCCCCCCCGCCATGCCCTCCGCCGTCGGCACCCCCTGATGGGCTGCACTGTCCTGCTCGGCCCTCCCCATACCGTCCGCTTGGTGTCTCCCCCCTCTCCTCGCGGGAACCTCCGGATCCCTCGTGTGGCTGGCCTCTCCGTGCCCTCCCCCATCGCCTCCTCCCGCGTGCCGGCTCTCTCCACCTATCCCAGCCCGGCCGTCCTCTCCAGACGGGGCGAGGGNCCCCCTCTCCCCCCCCCCGACCCCCCTGTCTCTGGCCACCGCCCTCCCCTCTGACCGCCGCCCCCCCCCCGCCATGCCCTCCGCCGTCGGCACCCCCTGATGGGCTGCACTGTCCTGCTCGGCCCTCCCCATACCGTCCGCTTGGTGTCTCCCCCCTCTCCTCGCGGGAACCTCCGGATCCCTCGTGTGGCTGGCCTCTCCGTGCCCTCCCCCATCGCCTCCTCCCGCGTGCCGGCTCTCTCCACCTATCCCAGCCCGGCCGTCCTCTCCAGACGGGGCGAGGGACCATATCTTCAGCAAGGCTATGGTGCTGTCCTGGGTGCTCGCGAGTCCCCCGCCCTCCCCCGCCCCTCCTGTCCCGCCCCCCCGGCCTGCCCTCTCCTGTCTCTCCCTCTCCCTTCGTGCTTGCTGCCCTCTCGCCCGTCGCGCCCTGCGGGCCTCTCGCTGCGAGTCCCTCGACTCCTGGGAGCGCGCCTCCCGTGGGCCCTCCGCCCTCCTTGCTTCGCCCTGGCCCTCTCCCAGCCGCCCCCCTCCTGCTCCCTGTCGCGTTCTGACCCCACCTCCTTCCGGCCTCTGCTCTGCCACTTGCCTCCGCTCTCCCGCTATCGCCGCCTCCATGCAAAACCCCCGGTGTCGCTGGGACCAGTGTTTAGAGACGGATCGTCTGTTCCGCCCCCTGAATGTGCACCCAACCCACAGGCAGTACCACGGCGGGCCCCAACGAACGCTCCGACGCTGGTCCCCCGCCCCCTCCTCCTCCTGTCTCGGTGGAGGTGGTACCTCTCCTCTGTCTTTAGCTGCCGCTACCCTGCTTTGGGCGGCCCCGTCCTGCACCGCCTCCCCCTCTCCCCCTTCTCGTCCGTGACCCACCTCGACCCGGTCCCCTTCCTCCGCGTCACCTTCCCCTCCCTCCCCCCGCCCTCCCCCATGGGCCGCCTCCTCTTCCCGGGCGTCGCATCGCCCCTCCCCCCTCCGTCCCGTCCCCCCCGCTCTCGTCTCCTCTGTCGCCTCCACCCCCCATCTCCACACGCTCTCCCCCCCCTCCTCCCTCGTTCTGTGGTCTGCCCCTAGCGAGCTGTGTTGCGCGTCTCCGCGTGTACACCCTGGCCACAACCCCTCGATCATTGTGTGCGGGTCCCCACTCACTAGCCCCCCCCCCCCNTGTCTTTCTTCCCCCTCCTCGATCCCGCCCTCCGCCCATACCGTATGCACCTCATCTTGAATCGCGTGCGTCGCGGTCTAGGGGGCTGCGCACCTCGCGCCTCCGGTGCATCCCTCCTCCCTGCACCCTCCCTTTCCTCCACTCCTTCCGCCCCAGCGTTTTCCTCCCCCTCCTCCTCCGTTAGTTTGCCCTCCTCTCTGCCCCTTGTCTCCTCCTTGTCCCCGTCGTCATCCCCGCCCCCCTGCCCTCCTCCCCTTCCCCCGCCGGCGGCACCCGCCCCCTGTCCCTGTCCTGGGGGTGGCGGGGGCGGGCCTGACGGTGCATCCCCCCTCTCTCTCTGCTCTCGCTGCTCCTCTCGCCTTCCTCCATCCCCTCGCCCCCGTCCCCCCCCCTGTTGCACCCCCTGCCTCTTGTGACGGCTGAGAACCTATTCCGCCTATCGCCTCTCCAGCCCCTCTCTCCGCGGCCTTACGCCGTCTGTCGCGTACCTTCTTTGGTGGCCGCCGCTGGATTCTGCTGCGGCCCCCTCTGGTTCGTCCCTGCGTGGCTGTGTCCGGCAGCTCCCACCGAGGTACCCCGTCTGTGGCACTACCCATGCTGTCCCCTATCACGCTCATATCATCCCTGCTGCTGCCGCCTCTGGTGCTCGCACTGCTCCTATCCCCAGCCTCCTCCTTTGTAGCCCTCGTGTGACTGCTACTGCTACTACTGTCGCTGCATACTCCCCTGGGTCTATTGTCATCTCTGCTGCCGGGTCCGCGACCCCCTCCCCGCCCCCCCTCGCCCCAGCCTCCCCTGTCTGGGACTCTACACTCCCCACCCCCCCCTCCCCCTCCTCCTCCGGCCGTGCCCCCCCCCTCCTCCCTCCGCTCTGCTCTTGAGTCTGCCTACGCGCTTCGCCAGCCGCCACAACAGACTCCTCTCTGCCTCCCTTTCGTCGCGCTGCCTGGCCACCTCCAAGCCCATCGCTGCCAGGCTCAGCTGCTGAGCCTCCATCTGTGTCGCTATAACCGCGCGTGTCTCTTGGAGTTGGTGAGCTAGGCCCTGGTGCTGGACCTCTCTCTCCCCCCTCTCAGCCTCCCCCGCCACCCTCGCCGCCTCCACTTATCCTTGGAGGGCCCGGACTACACCCCCCAACTGTGCTATGTGGGGACCAGCTTCGGCTTGGGCTCCCTGCGTCTGCCGCCACCCTTCTCCCAGCTCCTCCATCGCTCGACCCATCCACGCCAGGCGCCGCCCCACCTCCTCGTCGTAGCGGAGGAACAGACCACGAACCCGCTCCCGGATATCCACCCGTAGTGCTCCACACCCCTGCTGGAACTCCTCCTGCAGTCTACGACTGCTGTCCTCTTCACCCGTCTCATCTCGCTGGTCTCTCCCCCTTCTTCCGCCGGACCCCCCCCCCCCCCCCCCCCCCCCCTCNGTCTGCCGCCACCCCTCTCCCAGCTCCTCCATCGCTCGACCCGTCCACGCCAGGCGCCGCCCCACCTCCTCGTCGTAGCGGAGGAACAGGCCGCGAACCCGCTCCCGGATATCCACCCGTAGTGCTCCACACCCCTGCTGGAACTCCTCCTGCAGTCTACGACTGCTGTCCTCTTCACCCGTCTCATCTCGCTGGTCTCTCCCCCTTCTTCCGCCGGACCCCCCCCCCTCCGCGCCTCGTGCCCTGGAGCTACACCCCCCTCCCCCCTGCCCCTGGTCGGTACGGGGGCCCTCGTCTCCGCCGGCGGAGGAACCTCCCGCCTCCGTACCATGGCAGGTCCTCCTCCTCTCCTGCCCCTCCCCCCCCGGCTCCCTCCCCCCGGGCGGCCTCCGCACCTCCCCCGACCTCTCTTGCTCCTCCTCCCTCTGGTGATCCTGGACCCGGCTGCCCTCCCTCTTCGCCCCCCTCTGTCTCATCTGCTCCCTCTCCCTTCGACACTCCAAACTCCTCTCCTGTGTCGCTCCCCCCTCCTCCTCTTCCCTCCCCTCCCATCCCACTTGTCCGAGGAGATCCTCTGCGTCAGCGCATTGGTCAAGGAGGCTCGCTCGCACGGCAGCTGTCGCCCCTGCTGCACAGACTGTCGCAATCTGCCCCGCTCCTCGGGTCGCGAATGCGCAAGGGGCCAGAAGCGGGGTGCTGAGCTCCCCAAGGATCCGGATCCTGTCTGAGATCTCACCAATGAGAGCTCCGCCCTGTCGGGCCCAGCGAGCCACCGCCCCGCCTGCTACCGCCATCTCTCCCCTAGCAGCTCTCGCTGTCCTGTCCACTCCCCCCACTGCCGTGTTGAGATCCGTAAGTGTCGCCTCCTTGTGTGCCCTCCAGTCCGCCCTCTCAGCTGTATCCCGTACCATCCGCTGCAAGTCCGCCACGGTCTCGCTGTCACCCGCCGCCGTACGCTCCACCTCCCAAGCTGCATCCTCCACCACCAACGAGAGCAACTCCCGCTCATGAATCCTGTACCAGCATAACCAAGCCCTGTGCTGCCGCGGCCACCATGTCTGCTGCCGCGTCCACCTCCGGGTGGAACGGTGGGAGCTGGGGGTGGGCCATCGCCCTCGGGGGACTCGGGGGATCCAGGTAGAATGGGTCGTAGAAAACTGGTACATAGTCCCCCTCGAGGACCCCTCTGTCCCCCCCTCCTGGCCCCATGGCAGCTGATGCTGCCGCGGTCCGCTCCGCCTCCTATCGACACTCCCTGACCCGCTCCACTGCCGCGCGCAGTGCTGTAAAGGTGCGCTGCGCGGCTCCTGCCACTGCTCTAGCGGGGCCGGACTGGGGCACGTCCCATAGGTCCGGGCGACGGAACTCCCTGTCTGCCACCGCTCCCAAGTAGGAGGCATACTCCATGACCTCCACCCATGTACCGGCTTGGGATGCAGCGAAGCGGCGTGCATCCCAGGCCAACTGCGTCCCTGCCGTCCGCCGGAGGGCGTCTCGCTGGTCCATGTACGGGCCTCCTCCTCCCCACCCGAATTGCGCCGCAGCCCCAACCACCTCGCCGGCCGCTGCTGCTGCGTGTGCTGCCGCGCCACTAACCTGCTGTGGTGCTGCGGTGGTCTCAAGACTGATGAGGCATTCTCGTCTGCCTGCGCATTTTGCCACCCTGGCCACCTCTCCTGCTCGCCACAGGTAAATGAGGCAGCGCGCCGCAGCCCTGGCCGCACGCACTGCCTCCCACGCTCTGTGCGCTGCCAGCTCTGAGGAGGTGAACTGATGCAGCAGGTCCTCATAGGCCTGGGCGGGGGCGAGCTCACAGCCCCAATCTGCGAGGGTACGGCGTCGCTCTTCCGCGGCGAGACCGACCGCGACCGTTGCCCCAGCTCGTCGTAGCACCATAGCCGCTCCCCCCGTCGCCCGTCCAATGACTGCAGTCCCCTGCGCCATTGCGTGGACCGCTAGCACCATGGCGAAAAGGGCCTCCTCCACGTTAGCCGCAATCCTATCGTCTGGCGCGTGGGTGCGTGCGTCCCCAACCTGCCCCGTCGCGTCTGCTGCCGCCCTAGCCACTCGTGTATACCCTCGCGCTTCATCGTGGAGCCTCTCCTGGAAAGCAGCGACGGGCGGCTGTGCTTGTTGGGATCGCTGCAGCTCATGCCAATCGCCATCCCCTCCCCATCCCCATTCCCCCTCCTATGCTCTGCGGAGGGCTGATACCCAGGTTTCCCCCGGGCAGGCGATGGATGCTGCTATGAGCCACGTAGCCGCGACCCTGACTGCCCGCTCAGCTTCCCTAGCCGTCTCCGCCCCAGCCCTGCAGACCACATGCACCGTTAAAGTTTGTCGCCAAACGCCGTAGGTGGCTTCGACCGCCCTCTCCATGGCGTTCGTTCCCCCCCCCCTCCTGGCTACTCCCCTCTCCGCCTGCCTGCAATCTCTCATCCCCGCCACCCCCTGTACCCCTCTCAACTTCCGCGATGTCGCGGTGGGTACTCGCCTCATCTGAACTTCCGCCTCCCCCCCCACCCATTCCGATCCCACCTGGTCCGTTGGTGTCCAGTGTCGGTCTTGGTGGTGTTGCTCGCGGGGAGACCTTCCTCTCCCGTGCCGCCCCCCCCCCCCCCCCTCTGCTCCCATGGGCTCCACTCCTGCGAACCCCCCCTCGTCCCAGAGGCGGAGGTGGGTCCGGGGTCAGCTCCACGCCCGGGGTGGTGAGGGGGTGCGGCCCCCCCACCGGCCGCCGTGAGTCCTGTTGCCGTCCCCTCCCCTCCCCCTCCTCCCCGGGTAGCTCCCCGGTGCAGTGGATTGTTGCCCTTTGTGGCGTCGGCGGTGCTGGCGGCCGGAGTGGTGACAGCGGCACGGGGAGCAACAAAGGAGGGGGCAACGGCGGCGGCCGATGCGAAGGCGGTGGTGCCGACAGCATGGGTGGTAGCGGGGGAGCTCGCATTGTCAGCGGCGGGAGCGAGGGAGCGAGGAGCATAGACAGGGCTGGTAGTGGCAACTGTGCCAGCGTGGGAGGCGGCGGCGGTGGTGCGGGCAGCATCGCCAACCGCCGGTGCTGCGGGGCCTGCGGCCGCCGCTGGTGCGGATGTTGCGGCTGGTCCCGCGGCGGTCGTGGCAGCCAAAGATGCTGCGGCTGCTGAGGACGCTGCGGCTGGTGCTGCAGCAGCTGCGGCGGGCATGGGTGCTGCAGCGGCTGCCCC
>SZWC01039809.1:0-12529 GCA_023375785.1 Penium margaritaceum
CTCTCTCTCTCTCTCTCTCTCTCTCTCTCTCTCTCTCTCTCTCTCTCTCTCTCTCTCTCTCTCTCTCTCTCTCTCTCCCCCCCCTCTCCCTCTGTACACCGAATAGCTTGTCCGGTTGGACGGAAGGCAGCCCGCCGACAAGGGCCGTGCGGATTGCCGGTCGTTTTGGAAAATGGATTTCTGGGTAAGGTCCCGTTCCGATCTGTCGGAACGGGGAGGACGGAGAGCGGCTAACCGCGACCCGAGTATGGGTGTGGAGTCCTCCATCTTTGGATCAACCCGGATACCCAAAGCACGCAGACTTCCGCAGTCACGCGCGATACTCCTCCGGCCCACTCCCCTCTCACAAAGGCGAAGTCCTCCTACTGTGGTTATGCTCATGATGCTCACAGTAGCCCTACGTCACTATCGCTTGCCACACACAACTTTCAACTTCTGACCGGAAGAACACCGCTTGGATCACTCGACCTTGCGACCCATCCATAACCCATCGGAAGTCGACTGCTGTGCAGCGCCATCTTGCACCGGGCCGCTGTGGGTAGAGGCCGAGGGTGACGGACGATGACAGTCCTTGTTTCCCAGACGGGTGTTACGCGGTAGGGATACGTAGCTGGAAGCAGAGTCGGATCTCAACCAGGGGCAGATCCAGCCACCCAGTGCAGCCAGTGCAGTGTCAGGATTTTGAGGTGCGAGGAAGTGTCAGTGTATTGTATCGGTGAAGCAGTGAGGGATCTCCACCGTCGACTCCCCAAGCCCTCAACGCATCCGCATCTTCAGGGGCGTTTGATCCGTTCAGGCTACTTTCAACTCACGTTAGCCCATTTTGCCCCTCAGCCCTTCTACGCCTCCGCCTTCGCAGCCATGGGCAGCAGGTGCATGTGGATCGTCAGATCGTCAGCTTGCACCCCTGCCGTGCCTCTCTCTCTCTCTCTCTCTCTCTCTCTCTCTCTCTCTCTCTGTGTGTGTGTCTTCTATCCGCCATGTACAGAGTGCACCACGGGACATGTTACAGGCCAGCCATCTCAATGGTGATACACCTGGCCATGTAGTTTACTTGACGATGCATCAACTCATTTGGCACCCGGCATGTGCCTTGGCTGCTCGTCAACTCTGAGTTAAGGTGGATGCAAACTTCTATTGAGAAGGCATCATCTTCCAACACCGATTTGGTACAAGGCCAAAAGGGCGGTCAATACAGCTAATTCTGAAGGATTTAATCACGGGCATGCTCTTTAAGAGTCATAACATCTTAACATGCTCAGTTAGAGCATGGTGTTATGTAGCACAAGGAGACATGGTTATACACACATGGATGAGAAACAATGTTGCATGTGTTATTGAATTTATTCATGGCCATATACACAATGACTTACGGTACAAGGAGGACAACCTCCACCTTGTCTCCATCGTGAGGGTTTCTCTTACCATGATGCAGTCTACATTGGACTATGCTGGCAAACATGGACAAATCTCAACCATGTTTGTAAGCATGGAGACTTCATGGTTAACAAGTGGCAAAAGGGGTCTGAATGCACACTGTGACACATGCCACCCCTGCCATTAAGATTGATGTTGGATGAATCATACAGAGCAACACTACGCTTGTTATGTGTGTCATGATCCTCGATCTCCTATGTTAAAGCTAGGACTCGAGAAGACGATGTGCAAACGTGCTACACTCGAGGACAAAAACCATCATGGCTCTGTGTTAGTATTTGAAATGCACCAAGGATTTTCATGCCCGCCATAAACATGGCAAGGTCAAACCTAGCATGACTCAACCCACTTCACAATGTTTTTTATGACACCTCTATCGACAGTGCCATCTAACCAGATTCTTAATCATTGCAGCTGGCTTTTGAGCTAGTATAGCCGCAGATTGAAAGCAATCACAACCCCTCATCCAGCCATGCACAACCCAGGCGCTTAAGTTATTTTTCTAATGAAATTCAATTTTACCAAGATGTGCACTGTTGGATTCCTTGCCAATCCAAAATGGCGGTTGCTCATTTACAGAGCACTGTTTGAATTCCATTAAGATGCACATGATGCCCTTGCTCATTCCTCATCGATGGATGCAGTGCCTATGGTACGCTCTGGAACCAGTTCGTAATGTGGTAACATAACATGGTTATGTGGTTACATAACAACATCATGATATACAACCCAACAAGATTCCAATTGGATGACAATATTTTGTCAAACTCATGGTGATATGTTCTACCCATAAGACACTTTAGTGTTCAGCATTAGTTGTAGACAACCTAATGTGACTAAAAGCACCAGATTTAGCCTTCAAAGGAAATGAGAAATGATCAATGGTCCACACACTAGGGAAGTGTACTTTTGTTCCAATGCTATCCAATGTTGTTCTTTGAACATCTCCCAGATGTTTCAAGAAGCACAGGGCATCCCTGGATGCTTATGTGATTGTTTAAGGATTGACACATATCGTGGAAATGTCTTATTATTGTGCAAGAAAAGCACAAATCATACTAAGGTACACAACAGTCTAACTTCTTTTCATCCTAGCAAGTATGGGATGTGAGAAAAGTTCGAGTTGGATGACATTGCTCGAGTAATCCGAGTTTGATCACCTTCCTTGAGAGATCACACTCGAAGCTCCCGACTTCCACAGGAATGACCCATTTCACACCTTCCGTCATGCTACTGATGTGTTCGGGTGATTCAAAAATACCTGTGCAAAGAAAAACTATACAAATTCATGTGTTATTTTGTTACCCATCTCTTTCAACAGTCTTTACTTCAGATTTTGGGGCCTCACCCACCGCGTTACTCAAGACTGGGCACTTGGCACCTTTGCAATATGCAATAAACACTCTTTTGGTCTAAGAAGATGGGTTGTGTGTCCAAGCACATTACATTATCCGGGATTATCTCCACACGGTGGAAAATCTTAGACTACACGGCATCCGATGGTACCCACTCGTCCGTCGAGTACGGGGACGGCAGGCTTCAGGTGCCTTCCCTCTAGGTCTCCGTGTTTCCAAATAACTGTCTCATCCATCATCACACTATGGTAGACACGCGTGTTGGGAGACCTATTCTCTGACAACGTCATGTATCGGACACGCGTGGCACTGTAAGACCATGTGGTCTTCAATGTTCAGTTGGTCCATAAGCATCGTCACATGACATGTTTACACTTGTTTCACGGCCACCATGTCAATTTTCGAGCCACGATCTCCATCGAGAATGGTTGTTCAGCCAAACCAACTGAACCGGCTCTGGAAGTCACATGTGGATCTGACCACATGCAAACCTTCCCTGGGATTTCCTTAGTTCAAACCCTTGTGGAGGATGAGATTCAGTTTGATTGATCAGGCCCCGGGAATACCACCCTGGCATAAGTCCCACGAAGAGAATTTTCATTTGGGAACAGTAGCACGTTATTGCAACCCGACAAGTATTTTCCCGGGCACTTGTCACAAGGACGCTCCTCAGTAAAGCGGGGAGGACGCGTCGTTGCAATCCCAAGGCTGAACACCCAAAGACCACCAGGAAATTCGTTTTCTATCTCACAGCTTCCTCTTTGATATCCAACATAAAAACCCCATGCTCATGCATGGAAGATGCTGTTGCTGTGTCAACATAAGATGATCGATGTCTCACCAAAATCGATGCACGAAGCTTTGTTGAACCTTCAAGCATCAAAGCCACATGTGCATGGACCCTCTTGCGGGTCCTCATGATGGAATGTCATGCTTCCGTTTGAAGCTGACACATCCGTTCGTTTAGGACGAATTATGAGTTTTGAAACCGGAGAACTCGTGCAAATGCACGAGTTTGAGGTAGAACTCCCCGGTTTTGCTCCCAAAACCAGGGGTAGGGTTAAAAACGGAAATGGGCCTTCGGAGACTCGAAATATTCGAGTCTCCCTACTCTGGGGCGTTGACGACGATTGCTCCTCAGTTCTGCGAGGGGGAAAACCCCTAACACGGACTTAGAACACCATTCTGTGAACCTCGACGACGACTTAGAGCAAGAGCTGGAGACACGGTTCAATACACTAAGGTTTGCATGTAAAACCCCTGGGGCTTGCAATTTAGAAGAAAACTTCAAAACGAGCATTTCCGCTCGATGTTGAAAATGGGCATTTTCTCTCCATCGCGATCGAGCAATGATCTATTTGTTTGTTTTTTGTTTTTAATTTTATACATGCAAGTCCCCCAGTTTGATGTAGTGTTTTATGTTTTGCGCGGGCGGAGCCCGTGGAAAACACACAGAATCCTATATCAAACTAGGGGGTTAGCGTGTAGAAAAAAGGGAACAAAGAGCTCATTGCTTGATCGCGATTCTCGCGTGGGAGTGAGAGTTGCGAGGGGAGTCGTCGTTCCCCAGCTCGCTTTGTTTGATCAGCGGCGCATGCCGCTGATCGAGCATGGTGAGGCGAGTTGATAGGGAAGTCTTTCTTTTCAAGTCGCCGGGCTGGGCATTGACATTATTCACCAACCCTCGTGCGGATTGGGTAGTTGGGTAGTTATGCCCTTTTGTTTTTGCGGAGAAGCTCTCTCTGTCGGGCCAGACCTCGGAAAAGCCTTGCGAGGAGGTTCAACACCCACGTCAACTTCACTTGAGAATGTTGCCAAATGCGACGTTTTTTTCTGTGCGTCAAAAGTTCGACCGGTGCATGGATTTCTCTAGGACTCGTTCAGGTTCGGTTAGTCATCTGACAAGACAGCTGGTCGGTCGGTGCGGCCGTTTGGGATTTTAACATAGCTTTAAAGGTTGCCGTCTGAATACTTTGATCCTCCATTTCACAGCGCACTACAAGTAAACGTGTTACCGTGTTTTGTCATGCTTGAAAGATCGCCACGAAAAGCACTCGCTCTGGACACGATCCGAATTGGCTGCCGTGAAGCTGTAGATTTCAGAGCTCGAGAAGTGCAAAAAATACCATGAGTTCATGTCGATATCGTGACGGCCGAGGGACGTTCAGTGGACGATCGGCCGGCTCCAAGCTTCCTTTCTTTAGCACGCAATCCTGAGGTGCGAATGGTCGTGGCGGATCCTTGCCATCCATCGTTTTTGAGTCCACTAGACGAACACTGCCTCCATATTGTCGTTGTAGAAACGCTCCTGTAGACGCTCGATCTTTTGCATCGAGGTTCTACACGTTTAGGGTGCTCGCGCAGGATAGACGGCAACCTTGGAACGGAAACGGTGCCAAGGCCACGGCTGGACGAGAAGTCCATGCCTTGGTTGTCAAGGGTGGTGACAGACAACAGGCTGCGGTCCAGATCAGGCACATATAGAACTTCTGGCAAGAGAAGATCACTGCCTGGTCTGCTTAACCGAACAAACTCAACGCCTTGGACAGGGAGACGGTGACCAGAGCCAGTGTTGGAAAAAGCAGATGGAGTCCACAGGACCGAGGGACATAAAGGAGGAATAAGAGGACGTCATGTGATGTGTGGCACCGAAGTCAATGATCAAGAAACTGTACAAAACACGAGTAGAAGGCAGTGAACATGCCAGAGCGTGAGAAAGAGTGTGAGAAACAACATGATAGTCTGTGAGACTGCCAGTCCTCTATCCACAGAGATGTATCAAGAAAAAAATCTTGGAATCCCCAAGGTGACGCACCACAAAGGGCTCCATCCGAATCACAGACAAGACAACGAGACATGCTCATCACACCCTCATCTCCCTGATCACAAAGGTGGAATAGCTCTGAGAAGCGTAGCTCAAGGACACGCTCTTCAGCGTTGGGATGGTCAGAGAGGCAGTCACTGGATCACAACTCAGGAAAGGTGAAGCCGACATGGGACCATGCTGACGGAGTCTACTTAGAGGATGGAGGCCCATAGTAGGACGGGCTGACGAGAGGTGGCACCCAAGCGTCCCCAAGAAGTTGGTCGGATGGAGCTGCAAGTGTGATGTGATCTGCTGTAGTGGTAGTTGCGGACAAGGATTTGGAGGCTGTGACAGCGATGGTGTCGGCAGAAATTGCGATGGATGAGGATACACAGTGTGATCAAAATGTGTGCACCTTGCAGAGGTGAGGCACACATCATTGTGGGGTTCAGGGAACTTGGGGGTAGAATGCCCAACAACTCCATGATTCCAGCAGGTGACTGGAGGTGCAGTCTGTGCACTATGGGCACTGTGTTTGCCCTGACCACGGCCCCTTCCATGACCTCGGCCATGTCCTCCATGCCCATGACCTGTCCCAAGGGTAGGATGGGATGTGGCGTTGGAGGATGTAGATGTGAGGGAAGGAGAGAACGAAGAAGGGGAGGAAGGGGTTGTTTTGGCCATTGCAGGTGTTGGAAATTGGGCCATCAAACTCAGTTTCAGGTTCCAGGAAACTTCTAGATTCCAGCTCTGATTTTTTATCTGAATTCACCTTTTGAAAGATCAGGTGGCAAAATGTCTACGGTCCAAGGCCCTGTGGCCAAATCGCATATACTCTTAAGATTTTTTATTTTTTGAACTCCTCTCTGAAAAATTCCAAGCTCGCCATGCAACTCTCGCTGCACTGAGATGTCCCTTCCTACATCGAGGTAGTTCTGGCCAAAGCTACTCTCCTTTTGCAGAGCTCTTGTCCTCTTTTTGCTCCATCTTCCGCCAAATCAGATTGGCATGGAATTTTAAGATAAATCCACACAGCACAATCCCAAGCCTGTATGTTCCAAACCCAACGTGGAAGCCACCACCGACACCACGACCTGTGGAGGAAAATTCCGAGAAACTCAGGTCTGAAGTTGCTTCTTGTTTCCAATCTTCTAGTTCAGCTAGGAGAAATGTACTACCAAGCCGTCTCTGGTCTGCTCTTAAGTCACTACGCTAAGACAACGACATTGTGATCAAGGCAGCAGACACAAATTTAAGATTGGTAATCATAGATAGAGAACAATACATCAACTTCTTTCTAGCTCCTTTATAAGATGAGTCTACCTTCATCAAGGAGACTTGTGACATGAATGAGGTAGAGGAACAACTTCTACACATCAAAGAGCTCACCAAAAGCTCTAAACTTCTTTCTCCCTCCCAGTGGAAGTTTTCCTTCAGAAGCCCTCTTCTTGATGGTGATTAGCAGCTTGAAGTGCATCATCAAGGTGCACAAGAGCCCACCAGTGGACTGACCAATCGCCGCCTGCTCCAGTTAGATCACTTCCAGTGTCTCTAGGTGGCTAGGTAGGGAGCTGCAATCACTCATCATCAAACAACCCACCTATCTCAAAGAAATCATCTCCCTCTTGCTTCATCTCGAAGAAATGGTTCTGCCACAAGAGGTCATCTTTGCCACCTACGACATCAACCCCATCTATCCCAGCATTCACATCTCCAAGGCTCTCAACACAATCCAAAAACTCTTCCTACAAGCTCATCACCAACGTATGCCGGCTGTCATGCAACTCCTCTCATGGGTGCTCCACAGCTTGTACGTTGAGCTCCAAGAAAAAAACGTATCATCAGGTAAAGGGAACGGAAATGGGCACATCAGTCGCCCTCACTTTTTTCATCCTGTTCATGAGTTGTCTGAATGAAGAACTTCTCCATCTCGATGACGTCGTGCATTTGATGCACCAATGTTACATTGATGACGGTTATATTCTTTGGTCGGAGAGTCAAGAGAGCCTAGAATCCTACCTCACTAATTTCAACGGTATGGACCCCAACATCATGTCTATATCTATATCTATATCTATATCATAATCTATATCAATATCTATATCTATATCTATATACATATATATATATCTATATCTATATCTATATCTATTTCTATATCCATATCTATATCTATATCTATATCTTTCTCTATATCTATATGTATATCTATATTCATATCAATATATATATATATATATATATATATATCCACATCCATATTTGTATCTATATGTATGTATTTATCTGTAGTCATATCTATATATCTATTCTTATATACACATTTGTAGTTACATATATTGTTTTAAATTCTTTATATACAAATGCATGTTTTGTATAAAATTTGTATTCATATTTATAACTGTATCCACATTCATATCTATTCTTATATTTATGTGTGGAGTTTTATGCAGAAACTTAAAATTTGTCTTCAGATCAGAATCAGTGTGAATAAAGGTGTAATATGGATCTAAATTGTCTTATTAAGATCACATTTATGTGTATCTATGAGTAGTTTGATAACAATATCTACATCAATGGCCTACATTATGTGTATCTACAACCAATTATATACCTAGTTGTATTTCCGGGTCCAGATTCATAGTTATGTCCCAGAATAAATGTATATTGTTTATTTTAAGTCAGCCTGTGTCCATCATGTCATTTTTTTAACGTCTTTAGTGCCTGTACTATCCAAAATTTCATACATATCGAAAAACTCTTTGATGGCTCTGTGACTTACGTGTCGCTTTCCAATCAATTTCACTTTTATCTTGGCACTCGTTGGTGGCCTGCACAAATAGAAATACACATGGTCAACATCACAGGGAGGGAAAGTGAGAGGCAAGCTTGTAAGGCACTCAATGAAGTAAACTCAACTGATTCAACTTGTGCCAACTGAACACAATTGAGTCTCAATCTACAGTCCCCAACTGAATGGAACCAAGCCCATTATACGGTCCGCTACACCCTTCTCCGCCGCATCATGGCCACTTGTATTCACAGTTAACTTCAACACTTTGTTATTGCCTGCCCTTGAGTCAAGTGCCAATGTTTCTTCTGTCTTGCTTTTTGCACCACTTCCTGCCACTTCTTGGTTTTTGCGCCTTGTGGTTCCCACTAATCTTGGTCTGGATGTCTTCTTGCGTCTTGTACAAAACTCTTGCACCTTGTCTGATCCCTCCTTTTTTCCGCACCTCCCGTGCCTTGTGATTTTTCCTCACTCCTCTCGCTTAACACAAAATCTACGCATTCACCTTGAGGTATCTTCACGCATCCCCTCTGCCCACACAAGTGGCTCCGACGCCCCTGGAAATATGGCAAATTCGCGTGTCAATATTGTGCCAATTTTTTGCACCTTCTACAGCTTTGTAACTCGCTCCTTTGTTGTTCCAAGCAAAGTATATCTGCAAGTTTAGCACCCAGCACCATTCCACAGTACTTCCACCTCAACATTAAACACCATCCCAAACATGCCCATTCCAATTCTTACCCACATGGCACCTTTTCTTGCCCTCCGTGCATCCAAAAACTACTCCAATAGTATCCCAAACAACCCAAATCTACATCTAACACTTGTGCCATGATTTTATGCCTTCCATGGACCCAAAAAGCACCCCAGTGCCCCTCCCAACAAGCCTAATCCATAGATACACCCCCTGCCCATGTATAGCCCCTTCCGCGCGACCACCAAGTACTAGGCTACTCTCACTTAACACTCTATTTCACGGGTTTACCACCATGCATGATTTTGGCCTTTTCCACACTCCTGATCAGCCCAAAACACTTCCAAAAAATGCCCAATCTGCCCCTCGACCGTGAGGACCATTCAATGGATGTCTTCACTTGTACAAACAACATCTTTATCCCGCCCCAAGTCCTTTGCAGAAGTCCATGACCCTTGTTTTGTCGCAAACAAATTGCGTGTGCGGCAGATTTTAGGTTAACAGTGTTACCCACCCTCCCTTTCTCATTTAAAGTCCCCGAGATTCTTCTTGCTATGTTCAGTTCCCTTGGGATGTTCTTGCTATGTACCAGTATTTTCACAGGAAGGAGTGAATCCATCATAATGCGGGTTTCGTGCTTCACCTTGTGGCTATTATGTAGTACACACACGTCCAACACACAATGGTTCCTGCACCCCTTGTCTTGCAAACATTTTTTCTTGAATATCATTTATCCCATGTTACACTAGTGCCGTGGAAAGAAGTGCCTACCACTGTGCGGGTCTCGTACGTCACCTTGCGGTCATTCCGCAGTACATGTAGATCCAGTGTACATGGTATTCCTATTTACATGGTTCTACAAACATGGATACCACGTGGAGGCAGCTACAACCCAATGACAAACAGGCAGTGGGAAGACTTCCTTTCAGGCTTCCTCGTTAGCCGATCATATTGCCCCCGTGCAATTGAGGTTTGGAAAAGTTACCAGCTCTGGACTTGATTCTCTGCTTCTTCATGCCTTACAACTCCACTCCATTCTGCTTCTCTTCCATCTCTAGAGCCCTGCACACCAAGCAGTCATCTCTGCACACTGTAATCTGCTATCACTTCCATAGTTCTTCACCATGGATCTTCACCAACCTGTTCTAAAGGCCTATAGTGTAGTTCCACTTGACAGAGCAAGGAAATGTCCATGCTCACTGCACCATAAACAATGTTATCCCAACTTTTGATGCACTCTCTATTGTTCCACATTATCACATCACTTTTGTGCCTTCCATCTTGTCCACAACACATCTTCCACTTTTGCACACTGTGAGTCTTCATCCTAGATTCACCACAGCACACCAACATATTTGATCACACACTTGTGATCTTTCCTCCTCTCACACCACCCCATGATACGGCCAATCCGCGGAACCCCATCACCCCCTTCCGGAACACCCATATTCTGCGGATTATGCTCCCCTTTAGCGTGTCTCACATAGAAAGTCCGCGGATGCACAGATGGTCTACTTTAACTATTCCTTTATCACAGATTTTTCACCCTCTATACTCCAAAAAAATTCCCATTCTATACCCACACCCATTGGTCACTTTGGCAACCCACTTCATGCAAATTTTGTCACTCTCCTTAAGCGTAAAACATGGCAAATATGTGGAACCAAGACAGACACCCAAAAACCACCAAACGGAGGTCCACTACCCTTCCTTCCGCGCTCCAAATTGTTGTCTAAGGAATACCCATCCATTTCCGCGGTCACTAAGGCACTCTTTCACGGTATTTTTGTGTGTCATGGCTGCATTTTAAGTGATTCTGTGGAACACCTTTTTTCATCTTCGGAGTCTTTAGATTCACCTGCAGCTTCCATTGTGACAAAGTGTTGAGAGGGGAGGGGTAGCAAGAAGCAAGTTTGTGAGGTAGTCAATGAACTAAACTAAACTAATTCAACTTGTGCCAACTGAACACAACTCAGTATCAGTCTCTATCCCCCAACTAAATGGAACCAAGCCAATTATATAGTCCGCTATACCCTTCCCTGTCACGTTGCCGTCCCTCACATTCACACTTACCATCAATACTACGTTATTCCCGTGCGTGAGTCAAGTACCAATGTTGCTTCTCTCTTGCTTGTTGCACCGCCTCTTGCCACTTCATGGTCTTTGTGCCTTGTGGTTCCCGCCAATCTTGGTCCGGTTGTCTTCTCCTGTCTTGCACAACACTCCCGTACCTTGTCTAAACCCTCCCTTTGTTTACACCTCTTGCAGCTTGTATTCTGCCCTCACACGTCCCCTCTTCAAAAACCAAATCTGCATATTCACCTTGAGGCATATTCATACACCCCATCTTTCCACAAAAGTGGCTCCAACATCCTTAGAAAATGGCAAATATGCGGGTCAACATTGTGGGACGTTTCTGCACATTCTGTGGCTTTATAACTCGCTCATTTATTGTCCCAAACAAGGTTAATTGGCGGATTTTGCACCCAGCACCATTCTACGGCACTTGCACCTTAACATAGTCAGGTAACACCATACCAAACATGCCCATTCTTCTTCTGACCCACATGGCACTTTTCACGCCCTCTATGCACCCAAAAACTGCTACAATAGCATCCCAAACAACCCAAATCCGTAGCTGACACTTGTGCCATATTCATATGCCTTTCGAGGACCCAAAAGTCAACCCAGTGCCCCTATCAACAAGCCTAATCCACAGATACACCCCTTGCCCATGTTTTGCCCCTTCCGCAGGACCACCACGTACTAGGCCACTCTCACTCAATACCCTATTCCGTAATGGGTTGACCACTTATGATTTTGGCCTTCCCCAGACTCCAAAACAGCCCCAAACACTTTCAGAAAGATGGTCATACTGTCCCTCCATCATGAGGATCAATAATGGCTGTCTCCCTCTACACAAACAACATCCGTAACTTGCCCCAAGTCCTTTGCAGAAGTCAATGACCCGTATTTTGTCGTGGAAGAATTGCATGCGTAGCAGATTGTAGGTTAAAATACACCTACACATACACATACAAATATACATACACATACACATGCACATACAAATATACGTATACATATAAATTTATATGTAGACATATGCATAAAAATATTCATATACACATTTAAATACTTATACATACATAAAGAACATACATATACGAATACATGAACATGTGTATCTGCATGTAAATTTATGTAAGGGTACATGTGTACGAGAATTTATGCATATGGATACACATAAACAGATGCATAACATGTACATATTACAGCTACGTACTTGTACACAGACCTTTCAACTTATTTGTTGAGTAACCTATATCTATATCTATATCTATGTCTATATCTATATCTATATCTATATCTATATCTATATCTATATCTATATCTATATCTATATCTATATCTATATCTATATCTATATCTATATCTATATCTAT
>SZWC01039815.1:0-12525 GCA_023375785.1 Penium margaritaceum
AGACGTTTTTCATGCAACAAAAGTAAGCCTAATCTTCATGAAACTTGCGTTAAATTGAATTCCATGACATGAGAAAATGTAGAAATCACACATTCCCCCCTCTTTTCTATGTGCTTGTACAAAAGACTATATCAATCAGTTCAAATGTAGAATGTGATAAATGAATGCACAAGTTCACTGGCAAATGTTGTGCATGTAGACTTCCATGCGTGGGCTCTGGCATGAACAAACATATGCATTCCCTCTTTTATAATATGGTCTAGGGTTTTGCACAATGCCAAAATTACGGCCTTTCAACAAATGTTTCCTTGATGTGCATTGTTCAATGAACGATGCTTGCCATGTTTGAAAATGTGTAAGTCAAAATTTGGAGAAACAAACATTCTTGGAATAATCCCATTTTAACATACATTAAAACATCCTTGCATATTTTTGCATAGAAAAGAATGAATAGAATGTGATAAGACAAAAAAGACCGAATTCCTCGAGAAGTCTCTTTGAAAAACAAAAGATTTCTTAAGAAAGAACTCCATCAAACTATATCTTGTTTTTATTCAACATCACCAATTCCACACTAAAACAATGAAAAAAATGCATTAGGTGAAGATTACCCTACTTCATCAAGGTTTTGTTACTAAATTATTAATTTACAAGACGTATTCAATATTGTGGTGACAAGCAAAACATGTTTTGTCTGCAAAAAAATACACTTTAACAATCAATTTGCCTAGACCTAGGCTAGACCAAGTTGTATTCTCGTCTTATCTTGAAACGTCCACTCTAAAAATTTCAGTATCATACAAGAATTTTATCGCATCTTGTACTCTTGACTCAAGGCAAGATCATGTTGTTGTGGTGACAAGGCTAGAACAGTCACATTAGACGTGGGATTTGGAAACCAGCGAGAAAGAGCAAAAAATAACAACCATACAAAAACGACAGTTTTTGCTTGAAGGACATTCATACAACCACATCTTCCTCCTCATAGCCTTCAATCTCCTGATCAGCAAAAAATTTGACAGTGTCCACCGCTGCCTCGCGGACAAAGTCAGCGTCTCCAAGGACGTCAATCCCTACATGAACCCATGCGTTGCAGACGAGCACACTCTTTGTCCGGAGATGTGCCCATCCATAATGCATGCAACTAACGGCTGCATCTTTGATGTGACGCATTCCCATGTTCACAATGTCACATTCCTGGAGGCGTTCAATCACCAATACGAAGTAGGCGTTCGAGACTTTTCACTTGAACGGACGCTAGAGGCCCACGTCAGCCGACTGTAGCTTTGATGTGCATCCAACGGGGATGTACAATAGCAGGACCCACAGAAAACACTCATGGACCCACGCCTGAAACAACGACGATTCCTACGGACGCCATGCATCCAGAATCAGCAACATCTTTGCATGTTTGGTTGACGAACGCAACGTCTTGCAAACATCAAACAATGGGGGTTCTAAAACAATCGCGAACCACTCCTTCGATGTTTCAATGCTTGCCCAATGATTGTGCATGTGTACAACGTGCCAGCCCATGTTGCATGGCATGCAGTCCGAGTTGTTTCCCTTAGGATGGAAAGCCGTTGTCTTACCCATCCGGATCACTTGTAACAGATATTCCTTGCCATCTTTTGCTAATGAAAGCAGAGTGGTCAATTGTCTCTTGATGTCTTTCCCAAGAACCTTCACATCCTTTGAGCCACGATGTGCATAGGTATAGCGAGGAGCTGGAACAAGCTACACACTCGTGTGATTGGCGTTGACCACGTGGGCATTGGGGATTTCATGCAAGCAAACGAGAAATTCGGAGCGCTTGAATATGTTGTGCGCATGTGCCTCCCAATCATCAGGCAACTTCTGCAATGCCGTGGTACCGCACCGATATGTCAACCCCAGCTCCGTCGACACAAAGTTACGGCACCACCCTTTGGAAAACACGTCAACAACTAGCTTTCGCCCAAGGTGCGTAATGCCACTCCATCAGCATCGCCAGCAGCTTGTCCTTGATGATGCAATTGCACAGTGGTGTGCCGCACTTGCGCATGTGCTTAAGAACAAAGGATTTCTCCCTTGAGCTCGGGGTACTTTGTAAATTGTGCCTTGCAACCCTTGTTGCCTTGTACACGAGTTGTCATATTCGCAACTTCCTCGATCGGTTCCCTTGGAGCAGCTGCGAGGGTAGCGGCATAGATGGGGCAGATGCAAAAAGCTTCCCCTCTCGTACGAACTCTGCACGGTGTTCGGTGAATGCTTGTGGTAGATGGAGGGTACATGTGCCATGTAGTAGTGGTTGCGGAGGAACTCAATTGCCCTGTCGTAGCTGTCAGTATAGACGACCGTGACATGGATGATGGGGACATGCCCAAGGTCGTACCTGTCCAAGTATTGACTGCGTTTGCCATTGTCGGATGGCCTGGCTTTGGTGGGAGGAGGAGTGGGGAGCAGTTTGAGTGTACATCGCATGGTTTGCATGTTTAAGCTCAGCTTTGCGGGTAGCTTCCGCCGGGACAATGATACCTCCTTCATGCTCATCGGCATCGCCACCCATGTCATTGGAGTCCTCTACAAAGTCGTCGTCAATCGCTGGTGCAACATCATCCTTATCATCCAAGAGGACAACATGTCGCAGTTTACGTTGCGAGAGAGCCAAATGGATGCTTTGCTCTAGTAGGTGGGAGGTGTTGACTGGAACATCCTCAAGTGAAGGAGAGACTGAGGGAGGGAGGATTAAATGGTGCTTCCTGGGGCGTCCGAGACGTCGACAGGGTTGTGGAACAAGCATTGGCTTTGGAGCATCCAACGCTTTTGGGACGTTCTCTCGATGCTCCTCTCACATCACTTTGTTTAACAAGCGGATTAGGCACAACATGGCTGGTTGACTGATGGTTGAATGAACACTATAGGTTGCAAGATTGGGCTCACAAAAATTACTTAAAGGCCAGTAATCCGGTAGCGCCATGACAACGGTGATGCTGGTTTGTTTGTGGCACAACTTCAACGGACCACGCACAAATTCACCACTTCAACGATCCTACCGCCACGTACCGACGAGCCAAAAAAATTGCTTTTGATGTACGCAAGTCCGGATTCAAACGCGTCACTCAGTCACGTATTGTTTAGGGTGAAAACAAGATCACAAGTATGACCCCACATTGTTTTGTGATCACAAAACAGCTTTGATAATGCACTTGTGTGACAAATTAACATTACGACATTGAAATTCATGAGAGTGACGAAATCAAAATTCATTACGATAAACATATAGCTTTTTGTCAGCTTTTCCATGGAAAAGAATCTGTTCACCCTATCATGTACTTTTGAAAGCCATATGTATGTTTCACATGTCTTTACAAAATGCAAGTTATAATGGAAAGATCTCATTTTATGCCAATCTTCACTTTTGTAATGAACCCTTTCTATACGAGCATATTAAGCACTTGTAAAAACCAGTTTTTATGATCACAATGAGTTGCTACTAGTTTGTAATAAAACTCATTGTACCAAATGGCAGTATTATACACCTATCAAGTAACTTCATTGATATGGTCATGATACTATTGAAAGCATCTTCTTTGAAGGTCGAATTTTTTGAATAAACCATTTACATGTAAACTATGGTCCTAAGATATAGAAAATCAAATAGATGTTGATAAAACATTTCCATATACCTCAAAGTAGACCATGTATAGATAGATATGATGAATCCATAATCCAAGAATTTTTCTACCCATTGGTCATAGCATAAATTCTAAAATCTTGTAACTCAAACACATCAATATGATAGCTTAGGAGCAAAATTGGTCTAATATGATCTGGTTTTCATTCAAAACCCTTTGGTATGGTCATAACAAACATTCACCATTTATTTGGGGTAGGCAAAAGGATCGTTTTCCTCTATGTGAACCAAGGTATGATTTGGGTAAAAGGTTGTAAGCCCCTTCCTCGCAAAGTCACCTAAAAAGGTATTTAAAAACCACAAAAATGTTAAGATTGACATATGTATTAGACCCTTTTTACCATAAAGATGCTCGAGTGTCAACACATTATAATTACTTAACCAAGTCAATCATTTCATAAGAATCCCACGTGTCTAATGGAATTTTTTTCATAAAAAATGAAAACAAAATTGGTGGAAGTTTTGGCTTTCACACATAGAAAATTCAAATGGTTGAAATGTACACTTCTGTAGTTGTTTCAAAGCATTTCATTATTGAGGACTTATGGATTTGGTCTCTAATGTCTCATTGTTTTATGACCCACAACTCCTCTTCAGTTAATTTTGGTACTTTGAGCAAAACATGAAAGGTTCATACAAATCAAGTGAAGAATTTGAATAGAATTTTATACATGGGATGTTTTGATAATATTGTTTTAGTACAAGATCTCTTTGTAGCATACAAACCATTTCTATAATGAAAAATGGCTATTGCAAAATTCTAAGGTGTTTTGCGTACTTGAGGCTCACACATTAAGGAACCAAAGCCAAGAAGATATAAATGGACTAGAGTATAGTTGGAATCTATCGTAAAAAACACTGCATTGCCAAGTTTAAGGCAAAAGGAGCGCTGAAATAAAAAATCCATCACTTCACTCCTTTTCCAATCATAGAACGTAGCTAGAGTCTTGTTTCTAGTGTGGTAATGCCGCATTGAAGAAGAACCTTAGGTTACATTTTTACACAAATGTCATATGATGACTAAAATTGTTTGTGGCATGGTTATTCTTAGGAAAAATTCCTAAGACCAGCATTTTCTCCTCCTCATGAGACACCTTTTCTAAGGGCCTCTTGTTTTGGTTCTCAACTTAGGTCAAAACAGACATTGGCATTAGAGTGAGAGCTTCCAAGAGTTACAAAGTGTGGGTGTGAGAAACAATATTTCGTTGGATTTTGACCTGGACAGACGAATACAGCCGTCCAAGCTCTTTATAGTAAGAAAAAGAAGGGTTTGGACCGTTTTATCCAAACCATGCATGATCAGTGAAAAAGGCAATGATTGATATCTCCGACGAGCCCATTTAGCCGGGAGCCAAGAGACTAAGTGGAAACTACAATAAATAGTTTTGACCGGTTGCTCAAGTGCTCCTTGTTGAAAGGAAACTGTCAAGAGAAACTCACCAAGAGCGGTGGAAATACTAGCTGCTCAAATCTCTCCCCATTGTTCCTACTCATGGCACAAAAAGAAGTAGAGGGGGACTTTTGCCCTCCTCGCCTCAACCATTACGTGGGCCAATGGCCCATGGTGAGGAAAGGGGATGTATCCACCTACCCTAAGCGCTCTCACACGAGTCAATGGCACATGGCAAAAAAGAGGATCCCATCACCTCCCCAACCCTTTCATACATGGCCTCACTTCCCATGGGGGAGGAGAGGGGGAGTTTTCCCTCACCCCTCCCCCCTTTCACATAGGCCAAGTCCCCACAGGCAAGGTAAGGGGGCTTTTATGAAACTGTCTTAAGGTTTAACAACCTTAAAGGAAGAGGGGACGTCTCCTTCTCCTCCCCTCCCCTTTTCCGTGGGCCAACAGCCAAAGGGCAAGGGAAGGGGGTGTCTCCCCCCTTTCCGGCCTTGAGGGCAACCTGCCTAGGGAAAGAAAGAGGAGTCATCCCTCACCCCACCCCTCTTGATGTGGGTTAAAAGCCCAAGGGAAAGGAGGGAAAGTGTCCACCGCTTCCCCCCCTCTAACACGGGCCAACAACCAAAGAGGGAGGAGAGGGGGTGCTTAACCCTCACTTTGCTAATGGCCTACAAGGGGAGAATTGAGGTGTCCTTCCTCTTGCCACCCTTATAGGGAAGACAAAGGGTGGTAAGGAGGCAACCTCTTGTTCCTTCCCATCCCCTCTCAAAAGGGCGACAGAAAAAGGAGGAAGATAACAAGGATTTTTTCTCCGTCATCCTTCATACTAAAAGGAATCTCCAGCACACTTGTAGAACAAGCCTAATTATATGTTTCCACCTAGATAAAACTTTTCAATTTGGCATAAAGGTAATAAAACATTTGAGAAGTTTGTTGCTCAAATTTCAAAACAACATGCTAGTCATACCTTTTATGGCACAAACATTTCTTTTGAATTCAATGCATTTTTAGCCAAAGAAGATTGATTTTGCCTATTTAAAGTTCGTGAACATTCTTGAAAAAATAAAGATTATTTTGAGTTTTACATAAGCCCTAAATATTCCTCGAAAATCTTCATTTGAGCAGATTTGCTCAAAAATCTACAGAAGAGGACAACTTTCCCAATTTTGCTCAAGGTTCAACTTCTAACATGGGTTTGCCATCATAAATAGGTAATAAGCTTTGATTCACCTCTACAACATTTCATGCTTTCAGAAATATTCCAAAATCCATCTGTCTTGAAATGAAAGAAAGAAAAAAATCAAGCATTTTATTTCTTTCACACACATTGTTGTTTTCAAAGGAAATACCTTTTTTATGTGATGAAACAAACATTCAAATTGAAACGAAAGAAATGTACTTCAACATGAGAAATCATGCACTAAAAATGACTACATTTTCTTGATTGATCTTAAATTAAGGCTAGTATATGGAACAATCTAGAAGGGGTGATAAATTAAAGCCATTGCATGGTTGAATTTGACCTGTACATTTGTATTATGCAAAACGACAACTAAAGCATGCACCAGGTTAGAAAACAACAACGGTGGCCTACATCTAGAAACATAATTGGAAAACAGAGCTTTGAACTTTTTACGACCTCTCAAGGAGTCTCCTACCCATTGCCACGATGAAAAACATGAGGAAAACACAAAAAAGTGTCAATTACACGATTACACGGGAATGAACAATATTGATGACATGAGTGCCAATTGCACTACGAGAAAACATAAAAGTGTTCTTTCTGGAATAGTTTTTCATATCAATGACACCACTCAAATACTTCTAGTTGCACTTAAATGGATTATTTCAAAAGAATCCGTGCTCTTAGTGCCTACTTCTTACATTGGCGGAAGAAAAGTGGTTCATAGATGGAAACGAAACTTGTCACTTTTCAGAAGATTTTGGTCACTTGGGTTTTTTAAGAAGCAAAACATATACTTCGTTTTTACAAGTGCCAAAACTTGGTAACATGTATACAAGATGCATGTGCCAGAAAATGAGGCTTGTTCGAGTTGTTTGGGAGTTTGGTGGTTTGCGTGGTGCAACGCCGTGCTCCGATTCGCTCACTCAAGAAGTCCCTCGTTGGTTCGACACGTGCCTAAGGAAAACAAAAGGGGTTAATGAGGTTTTTTCAATATCGCTTAAGTGCTTTTTTTTGTAGTCTCCAAACGTCAAGAACTGTCGTGAGTGGGTTTTGGTGAGTTTGGAAGTGATCGAAAAATGGTCGTCAACACGCCAGAGTTTGGGGGAATCCTATAGATTTTCTTTCTGGCGTTATAAAACAACTGTTGCAACTAAATTGCGAAATGGGCCACGAGCGGCGAAGCAAAAAATATGACGATTGTGGGTTTTGGGACTCGTGTATCGCCATCGGCATAACACTCCCCTCCTCTAGCCGCGACGTCCAGGCGCGTTACCATCACTTGGCAAGAGACAGGCTCGATACCTATTGATAAGAGGATGAACATTCAAGAGTTGGCTATACCACACCCAGCTATTATGTGCCATGTCATGGTTTTCCCATTTAATAAGATATTGATCTTTGCCTTCTTGATGGCGATGATCGAGGATTTCCTCATCCTCATATTTGTGGTCATTGTTTGCAATCATTGCGGAGTGCCACAAATCCCGACAAATCTTTGACTAGATCAGAAGCGTGCGAAGGTTTACTGACATGGAAGATCGGGTGGATGTGCATGTTGTCACAGTTTGGCGACGATAGGAGTGCACGTCTCCAAGATTTTGAAGGGTCCCAACCATCGAGGTTTGATCTTTGGATTGCTTGATCTATAGAGCTTGACAGCCTAGGGTTGAGTAAGACTTTATCAACAGTCTTGAATTCCTTAACTTGTTGATGTTTAAAAGCTTATTGTTCCATGGTTGCTTGCGTTTTTGTAGTGATTTGGCGATTTTCTTCCAAGATTATTCAAAACTCCCGTTAATGAATTTTAGCACCAAGGATTTCCATCTTCGTTTGCAGGCTAATTGAGGTGATCGGTTTGGCTCCATAAACCACCTCGGATGGTTTTTCACCTATTTGGACAAATGCAACTGAATTGTATGCAAACACGGCGAAACGCAACTTCATTGCCAAGTCACTTCCCTAGGGACAAAGTTTGAAGGAGATGTTCAATCATTTGGTTGGTTCACTTTGTCTGTCTAACGATTTCTGGATGAAACCCTGCTGAAACTTCAAAATGACTCCCATATCATTACACTAGATCTCGCCAAAACTAGCTCGTGAATCGTGCATCTTGATCACTTGTGATTGATTGTGGTACTCAATGTATTTCGATTCTTTAATAAAAAAACATTCATGCTACTCACTTAGATAGTAGTTGGGACAAAATGCACAATCATCGAGAACCTATCAACGATGACAAACATGACATCAAATCTCTCCTTTGTTATAAGAAATCCGTTCACAAAATCCATGGAGATGTCTGTCCACAGTTTTTTTGTATCAATAGTGGTTGTAGCAAACCAAAGGGTTTGCAGCCACAACTCTAATGTCAATGGCATCTGTGGCAACGTTTGCCGATGTTTACGACGTCAACCCTCACCTTGTTCCATTAATAGTATTTGCCAAGTTTTTTCAAATTCTTATTGGCTCTAAGGTAACCTCCTCGGCATGCGTTGTTGCACTCTTTGAAATGCATGCGACGTGGCTCCTTGGCTTTTGGGATGACGACTTGATTTTTTTGCTTTGTGCACCAATAGGAGACTCCAAAGTGGAGCCTTGTCATGTCGTACGCTTTGCTGTCGTCATAGACGCGCGCGAATAACTTTGCCACGTATGGGCTTGCTTAAATGTGTAGTGTATTGACCTCCATCAGATCCGGTCGGCAACCGAGTGCGTCCGTTGGATTTGCCATATGAAGCCAAACCTCGATCTCGTAGTTGAAATTGGACAAAAGAAACTCCATCCATTGAGTGTGTCTTTTGCTATAGTTTGACTATGTTTTCGAGTACTTGACAACGAGATGGAGTGTTTGAACCACATATTTGTGACACTCCAAATAGTAGAGCCATGTTTTGAAGGCATGGATAATTGTGACTATCTTCATCTCGTGGACGATGTACCTGGGCTATGTCATGTACAGCTTTCATGACATATACGCGATGGGATGTTCACTTCCGTCATTGGTTTGCAAGAGAATAATACTGATTTCTCAATGAGAAACATCTCAGGCCATGATATAATTGGCCATTGGATCTGCTTATGACAGGGTTTGCACCGAGGTCAAAGCATAACGTAAAAATGTAAAAGCCTCTTATGCTATGTCTCCCCAACTCCACTTGCAATTTTGTTGGGTGAGGTCAGAAAGAGGCACTCACACTCGAACATAATCCTTCACAAACCTCCGATAATAGTTTAAAAAATCGCAAAAATGCTTGTACATTGTGTACTTTTGTTGGAGGTGGTCATTCCACCACCGCGGATACCTTTTTTGGATCCATGGATATTTGTCCACCGCTAATGATGTGGCCAAGGAACTCAATTGATCGCTAACCGAAGTCACAATTTGTGAGCTTCTTGTAGATCTTCTTATAATGGAGGACCATGAGCACCTCCTGGAGATGTCCTTGATGTTCCTTTTAAGATTGGTTGTACACGAGGATGTCGTTGAGGTATACCAGAGTGGAATGGACAAGGTATGGACAAATTATGTTGCTCATCGCCGCCATGAACATTACGGAGGTGTTTGTGAGTCCAAACGGCATAACCATGAACTAAGAAAACCCATAATGTTATCGCAAGGAATTTATTTCAACATCGTCTTTAACGATGCAAATTTGGTGGTAGCCGCTTTGTACATCAATTTTATTGAACATTCTTGCTCCACTTAGTGGGTTAAAAAGCTGGTTTGCCCAAGGTAGAGGGTAACGGTTCTTGATGGCAATGTCGTTCAACACCCGGTCATCCACCCACATTTGAATTTTGCCAGTTTTCTTTTCTACAAATACTATAAATGCAGCGTATGGAGAGCACGGTCAGATAAACCTTGGAGTCAGCATGTCATGTAGTTGTCACTTGAGCTCTACAAGTTTATGATTACTCATCCGGTGGATCCCCTTGACACTTGGTGTGCTTGCGAGTTTGAGCTCAATTTGGTGGTCAATGTCCCGTTTGGGGGGATTTTGATCGGAAGTTCGTCTAGAAAGACCCCTCCCAATTTTTCAAAAGCGGGCAAACCTTTTATATGTTTTCAAAGTACAACAATGATGAGGCTAATGTGTTCGCTGTAGTGACTAATTCGTTCCTTCTGTTGATCACATCGACATGGACCAACTACATCAAGGCTCCCCTCCTCAGAAATACTTTGGCCACATCGAGTGAGATCGATGTTGCTAGTGGCTGTCGTGCTCATGCGGTTACTATAGCCATCCTTACATCATTTTTGCTGCCGTGTTGTCGCTTGTCGCACGTCAGCCGGAATTTGGTTTTGGCACAAGGAAGAAAAGATGTGCCATCCTTAACCATTGACATAGACATCACGAATGCTCTAATCCACTTGCAGGTTTTTCTGGTATAGAAAATCTCACTCAAGAATAACCGTGTAGTCATTCATTGGGCGGGATCTCCAGACAATTATGTCTTGTAGATCCCTAATTTGCAGTGATAATAACTATTTTGATAAAAAGGTGTAGAGTCGTTCGTTGACAGTTTTTTCTTCAAAAGCTCCACGTTTGTGCTTCAAAATCAGGCTTTTCACCAGTTGATCATATACAAAACTATACGATGCACCTCCATCAAGTAACATGGGCAAATGTTTCTAACTTTTGCAAGCCCTCGGTTGCAATTTCAGCAATATCATAGGCTATTCTTCCTCGTATCCCTTGTCAAATGTTTAGATCTCACAAACCCTCCTACAAGGCGATTTAAGCCGTTTTGGTGGACAATTGTTTGACATAGTTTTTTCGGCCAGGGTAGGAGTTTCGGCGTCTACTCCTGCCCTCTACCATTTCTTGACTTCTCCCCTCCTTTTTCCTTTTTTTTTGCTTCCCCACTCTGGTTTCGTCAAAGGCAGTTCCTCGCGATGTGTCCAATCTTTTCATAGCGTTAGCTCGTCCGTTACTCTCCTGTTTGGTCAACAGCATCGACTTCCATCAAAGTTAAGCTCTTCGCGTTCCATAACTATTCCTCGTTGCTTTGCTGTGGTTGATACCTCCAGCTCCTGTTGTAAGATTCATTGAACTTTCAATTGAAATCAGCGGAGTCAATGCGTTTAGTGGCTATAATGATCTATGGAAAATTGTTGGTGATTTCATAAATCACGAGTGCTCTTTGTATATCGAGCTTCAGGCCGTTGTTGTCAAGAAAACATAGTTCATCCTCTACGAGGCTGTTCCTGATAATGATTTTCACAAAACGCCGCATGTACTCTGCCAAGTTGGAAAGGTACTTTAGTGGTTGTAGCAGGTAAGAATCCTTCAACTTCTTGTTTAGCTTGCCAAAGCAGGTGACAAGTGCCTAGGTGAACTGATTGATCTTTTGTATGAAAGGTTTTGAATTCATTGAGCGCATGTGTCATAGAATAAGGCATACGTGGGGGTCTTGGGAGCTCAACTAAAGCGACATGTGTGACGCTACATTACTTGAAGGAAATGTCTTGAGGTTTTTCAAGGTTTGACAATGGAGGCATGGTGTTATGAGGGTTTACCATCAATGAAAGGTTTAATTAGTAGTATTGATGCATTAACATTGTCCAAGATAGTTCTATCCACCTTATTCAAAGTTAATCAAATGAAATCTAACCTTCTAGAACATAACATTAAAGGGATACGTGTCAGAATTCATCCGGTCAATTGATACAAAAATGCTGAGATAGACGGAATGTGAGCCACAGTTGTACTAACACAAATGCCCACACATTGAGTTGAGGGAATCGAGTGCATCAATGTTGTAGCAACATGGTGACCATCGCGACGCACGTTGCCAATGTAAGAGTAATTTCCTACATCATTCATAAACTAAACTTTTTTTTACTTATTTCTTATATAAAACATCACAAATAAAAAATTGATTGGGAAAGAAGTTTTTTGCTTCATGGTTTGTAATCATCAAGTTGTCTTGTTTTTACCTTGAATAGCATGTAAATAATGATGAATCCATAGGGCGTCAAACATTCCATGTTTTAAAAAATGGTTACATGTCATTTTTCTTTTTAGTTCAAATTATTGGAAATAAGTCTTATTTTTATACGAGGTTGAATCATCTACATTTTTGTGTTTTTATGTGGAAGTGATGGCTTTGAACTAGTGTGGAGCATTGTCTGAACTCTTTTTTTCTTTCAAACTGTTATGGAAACTCAACCATTTAATCATATGCAATGTTTTAGAGGATTTTATTTCTAGTGATAGATAAAACATGGTATGGTGGTCTCCGTTATGTTGAGTACCACAA
>SZWC01039816.1:0-12525 GCA_023375785.1 Penium margaritaceum
GACAGACAGACAGACAGACAGACAGACAGACAGACAGACAGACAGACAGACATACAGACAGACAGACAGACAGTCAGACAGACAGACAGACAGACGGACAGACAAAAAGACAGACAGACAGATAGACAGACAGATAGACAGATAGACAGACAAACAGACGGATGGACGGACAGACGGACGCACGGACAGATGGACGGACGGACGGACAGAGAGACGGAAGGACAGACGGACAGATGGACGGACAGATGGACCGACAGACGGATGGACAGGTGGACGGACAGACAGACAGATAGAAAGATAGATAGAGAGACAGAAAGACAGAAACTAAAGGGAACGAGATGAATCTATTGCAACCTGTTTCGTCCAAAACGGTGCTGATTTGAGTGAGTTGGAGTTGGGTAAAGGGCGGCCATGGATCCGCCGTTGCAAAAACAACTACAAGTGCTAGGAGTAAGGAGAGAGCAGCTCTTCAGGGTGGGACTCGCTGCTCGAGCCCACCCTCGAGGGTGGGCTCATTTTCCAGGTGCACGGAAATGCCATGCACGACCTTAAATCTGGCTCCAGGCCAGTTCCACGTTTGTGCACAACCTACGTCAGTCAGAAATACCCAGCCTCGACTTCGAGGTCACATCTAGGCCTGCGAATGCAAGCATCAGGCATGCAGGATCACATAAAGGACAGGGCCACACTAGGTCCCCAATGGCTAATCTAGCAGTAGTCTTGGCTGAATGGCTGGAGCTGGGGCATTGCTGACGAGAGGGAAACAAGCACAGGAGAGGAAGCGAAGTGGATGTCTGATGTGCTCAGTGCTGACGCAGATCTGTCTCTGATGATAGTCATGCCCAAGAAGTTTCTTGCCTCCCCCAAATCCGTCATGTTGTAGTGCTCAGTGAGTAAGGCCTTTGTGCGTGTGATGAGAGAGAGAGAGAGAGAGCGACGGGGACAAGAGGAACAAGTCATCGACATAGACCAACAACACAACGGGTACTCCATCGTCCCAGCATAAAAAGCAGGAAGGATCACACACACTCTGTATGAATTCCCTAGTCATGAGAGTTCGGCTAATCTCTTTGTTCCAACACCGAGGTGCTTGCTTCAGTCCATAAAGAGCTTCAAGTAGCAACCAGACGCGATCTGTTCCATCCTCAAACCCTTCTGGCTGTTTGACATACAGTTCCTCCTCTAGAGGGCCATTCAAAAATGCGTTCTTGATGTCCATTTGATGAATCTCCCAGTCTTCATTGGCTGCCATGCTCAACAGTACTCTGCCGGTGCCATACTTGCCTACAGGGGCATAAGCGTCAGTGAAATCTTGTCCTGGAACTTGATGGAACCCCTTTGCTACCAACCTGGCTTTGTATCTTTTGATTAGGCCAGCCAGGTTCCTCTTCAGCTTGAAGACCCAGTTCACATCTATGGCCTTTCGGCCTGGTGGAAGAGGCACAACCTCGAACACCTTGTACTCCAAGAGAGTGTTGATCTCAGCAGCCATGGCCTTCTCCCATTCAGGTGCTTCAGGGCGCCCCCTTGCCTCAGACAGGGTTAGGGGCTCCACCTATTGGTATTGTGTGGAGTTGGGACCAGTCATGTGATAGAACTGTCGATAGTTGACGCGTGGGATGTCCCTCAATGCACGTTTCACAGGTTCGGGTGCAGGTGTGACGGTTTTTCCTGACTCTGTGGGGGCATCACCTCGCAACCCAGGAGGTGACTGAGGTGCACTTGACTCTGTGCTTGCCAGATCAGTGGGTGTTAGGAGCTCTCTTGGCAGAGAGTTGTTCTCACCCTGCTCTTGTGGCACAGTGCGTGTGGGAACTGTGACTGGTTGTGGGACAAGCACTGGAATGCTTACATAGTGGGGGTAGTGCTCAGGGTTAATCAGGTTGGGCACGTGCCGCAAGGTGCGGAATTGCTTGTACACCATGTGCTCCAGGAAGGAAGCATCTCAACTCTCAAGGAAGCTGTGGCTCGTGGGGTCCCAGAATCTCCATGCCTTTGACGCATGTCACACCGACAAAGACACACCACCGACCTCTAGGACTCAATTTGTGTTCGTGTTGTGGTTTGGCAAACTAGACGCAGGCCATGGTACCCCAGACTCGGGCAGGACGTAAATCCGCTTTTTCCTTAAACCATCGTTCCCAAGGTGTGACCGACCGGGGCAGTGGGCTTTGCTGAACTCTGTTCCACACCCAGGTGATGTACTTCACTGCTTCCTCCCAAAACCCAAAGGACAAACCGGACTCCCTTAGTAGCATGCGTAGGGCATCGCCAAGTGTTCTGTGCCATCTCTCGGCTACCCCATTTTGCTGGGGAGTGTACGGTGCAGTGGTCTGATGTTCTATTCCTTGTGCCTTGAGGGCTGCAGTCCGTGGGCCCATGAACTCTCCCCCTGTGTCAGTCCGTAGCTTCAACAACTTGCACTTTGTCTGCCACTCCGCAAGGGGTATCCACTTTGTGATGGTCTGGAGAGTGTCTGACATTGACTTGAGCAAGAACGCCCAGCAGAAACGACTGAAGTCATCTGTCAGTGTCAAAATGTATTGTGACCCATATTGGACTGAGGGCACGGGCATCGGTCCAGTCAGATCTGCATGGACTAGTTGCAGAGGTGCAGTGCTGTCCCTGTCTGACTTGGGAAAAGTCTGTCTATGAACCTTGCCCTCATGGCACTGCAGACATGAGTCTGATTTGAGTCTATGAGGGCAATCCTCCTGAGTGATATCTCGTGCTGATGAGTGCTTTTGCATGTCTGTGATGAGATCTGTGTGAATGTGTGCCAGGCGTCTGTGAAGGAGATCTGTATGCTTTGCATCTGTTGTGGTGACAACGTGAGCCTGTGGGCGGTGCGAGTTAGTGGGAACCAGGGGAAAGAGAGTCAGGCGATACAGCATGTCAGCATGCAAGGACCCATCCACCAACAAATTCCGAGCCGAATCATAAAGCATGCATCTTTGCTGCTGCATCACTGTGGACACATTGGCTTGGCGATCCAGCTACCCATCAGACAACAAGTTCACTCGCAACTTGGACACATACAAGACACCAGTAAGCTAGATCACTCCCCTAGGTGCCTGTAGTGCCACTGTCCCCACACCCTCCACCGCTAAGGCTTCCCCAGAGCCGGTTTTCACTCCTTCAACATCATCCACGCCATACAGTGACGCAAACACCTGCCTGTGCGGGGACATGTGGTGCGATGCAGCGGTGTCATACAGTCATTCATGCATGGGAAGAGCATGAGATATGGTAACGTGCGTATGCCCAAGCCGCTGACGTGACGCCGGTGTCACGGCAGTCGGCTCGGGGGGCTAAAGCTCCATGGGAGTAGTCCAGGCAACAGGAGGTGATGGAGCTGACTGCTGCGCGTCTGCCATAACTGAATAAACACGCTGTGCCCACGCAGGTGCAGGAACCGGTGTAGCGGAGTATGGTGGCACGTAGAACGGCCCCTGGTACTGCGGTGGTGGTCCCTGGTAGAACGGCGGCGGTAGTCCCTGGGGCACTGGGAACGCCACAGGCAGCTGTAGTGGGGGTGCTGCAAATGTGGCTGCTTCGAACGGAGCCGGTGCGTGTGGTCCCATGGGAGATGACCTCGACCAGGCAGGGGGCTGTAGTGGCTAACTATGCTGAGGGCGGTGAACCTGCTGCGGCTGATAAGACTGGTGCTGTGCAGGAGGATTCATGATGCACTGCAGCTGTGGGCACGCCCGCCAGTAGTGTCCGGCCTGCCCGCAGTAGTTGTAGGTGCGTTCACCTGCACCCCGACCGCGACCGCGCCCTCCGCTTGACAATCCTCCTCTCCCCCCTCCACCTCGTCCACCTCCTGCACCCGAGCCTAGAGATGAGCCTGGTGCTCCATGGTGAATGAAGGCCCTGGCAGTGGGGGTCTCGGCGTCGCGTGCTTCCCCACGTAGAATGTCTTTGTAGTGACGTAATTCCTTAAAAACCTCCGCCAGATCCGTGGCCTCGATGTCGGTAACTCGTAGCCTCCTCAACAGCGCCCGCCGGAACTCCCTGTACTGTTTGCCCAGATGAAGTAAAACTGGGTCCAACCATTCCAGCACCGAGCAAGGTGCCCCAAGCCTCAGAATGCGGAAGCGGATATCCATCGCTACGTCCCAAAATTCTGCGATGGGCGCTCCTGGCTTGGGGTATAGCCTGCGCAGCTTGTCGCGAAGTGTAATGACCAGGGCCATACCCCGTTCCTCCTGCCGGGTGGAGAGATGCTGTCACGCCTCATATGGTTGAGGGGTTCCGCTATGTGGGTTTGTGGGATCCTCGCCCTTTCCTCCGAACTGGAGGTGACGGATGGCATAGGCCTGATCATCGGGCAACGCCCGTGTGAGGGCATTGAACGCACGCAGAAGCACTGGCTCGTCTGCATCCTCCGCCGCTGGTGCCAGGTAAACTTCCTCAGGTCCGTGCTTAGCAGCCCACGCAAGGAAAATGTCCTTCCATGCGAGGAAATCTTGCATGCTCAGCAGAGGGGGGGAGAGGTCCTATTGCGTCATAACCTTGGACAACTTCTCCCAGGTTACTGTCGTGGCGGGTTGGTTGGAGGGCTGGCTGCCGTCGGGGTTAGAGCCGCCCCCTTGGTTTGAGGAGCCCGCAAGACTCATGGCTTCCGTCCGCACCCTCCTCCCCCTCGGCGGAGGGGGTGAGTGGTGTCTAGTGCTCTGCCGCTCCTGCTACCACTGCTACGGCTGCTTCGATGGCCGCCGTACTCGCCGGCGTCTCACGGGACGTGGCGACTTGGTGGGCAGCCCCCCCAAGCCGATGCGATCTGTGCCTCTTTGGCTCCTCCCTGACTGTGCAGGGTTTGGTGAGCCCTGCACGACCTGCTTCGACGGTCCAGGCCTGCTGCAGCGGCGGCAAACGGCGCCGTTGCCATTCAGGGCTGTTTTGAGGGTCGTCCGTTGATTTCACGAGTCCCACTCTCTAGTGTTTACCACGCCCAGCGTTCTGTGCTCTGATACCATAAAGGGAACAAGAGGAATGTATTGCAGCTTGTTTCATCCAAAATGGTGCTGACTTGAGTGAGTTAGGGCTAGGTAAAGGGCGGCCATGGATCCGCCGTCGCACAAAAAACTACAAGTGCTAGGAGTAAGGAGAGAGCAGTTCTACGGAGTGGGACTCGCTGCTCGAGCCTACCCGTCGGCCGGCGAGCTCTGCTCGCCGGCCGACGGGTAGGCTCATTTTCTAGGTGCGCAGAAATGCCACACACGACCTTAAATCCGGCTCTAGGCCGGTTCCACGTTTTTGCACAACCTACGTCAGTCAGAAATACCCAGCCTCGACTTCAAGGTCACATCTAGGTCTGCAAACACAAGCATCAGGCATGCAGGATCAAGTAAAGGACAGGGCCACACTAGGTCCCCAATGGCTAATCTAGCAGTAGTCTTGGCTGAATGGCTCGAGCTGGGGCATTGCTCCCCAGAGGGAAACGAGCACAGGAGAGGATGCGAAGTGGATGTCTGATGTACTCCGTGCTGACGCACGCGCTCACTGTGCGTCACCTCTGCTCTCAGAGTCAGCAAGTCCTACACACTCATGGCCACCACAGAGTCGTACATATACACAAGGAGGATTAACAGATACATAGACAGATAGACAGACACACAGACAGACAAAGAGGATGACTGACTAACTGACTGACTGATTGACTGATGGACTGAGTGACAGAAAGACAGACAGACAAATTGACAAACACATAGACAGAGATAGAAAGACTGACAAACAGATAGACAGACGGATAGGCATATAGATAGATGAATAGATAAATCACATTCAATGAGCTGTGATTTTGCATGTGACATGCAAGGTCCAAGGTCTCCACCACAGTGGAATCCGCAAAGAGCACCAAATCCTCCAGAAAGATGAGCACACAGTGCATAGTCTAGAACGTAGTCCTGAACTCGTCTTTGTGATCAAGACAAACTCATCCTATCCATCTATCCCCGCTCTACAAAGCACAGGTCCGCCACAAATGGTCCCTCACCTCTCTTGTACAGCACTGTCTGCACCTTGGCAATGTCTTTGTGAAGAGAAGCATCAGCCACACGCTCCACGACCTGCAATCGTAACTGGTGCGCCTGTGGTTGCTGAAGGGCCACTGCCATGCGCTGGTTGAGGAGGGTGCGTAATGGAACCGACACCACTGCAGTACCTCCTTGTCGAGCCAACCTCCGCTCGGTCGCATTAGACAACGTCCACATGACCTGGCCGAGGCCTCACGAGAAGGCCCCCAAGGTCTCCATCGCAGGGAAGAAAAACTCCATGTGATCACGCTCTGCCTCAAGTCGGCACTGTCCATGTTTTTCTTCCTTTGCTCTCATCGCATCCTACAGGGCCACTCCCGGCCGCTCTGCCGACCTTCTCCTCAGACTCGGCCGCCATGGGTCGGCTATGACCACATCCATTGCAAGCATGTGACCTGTGGCTGGGTAAAAACATGTGATATCCGGATGCCCGTCTGGTAGAAAGCCTGTGTGCTTGATTGTCACTCCGCCCATCTCGCTCTCGCGTACCACTGCTTCCAACTCTCTCATCACTACATCGTGAACCGTCTTCGTGTCCCCTCCCTGAACACATTGGAGGGCGTGCTGTGGTGCGCATGGGTGTATAGGGCTCCTTTCTGTACACATGCACACCGGCCTATGGCACAGGTGAGCAATTGGTAGCCCCATGGAAAACCTACATGCCACTCTCCAGTCCTCTGGTGCCATGTAGAGCCGGTTTGTGACGGATCGGGGATGTGCAAGTAGCGAGTCCCAACTGTGCTCCTCTTGGACTGCTGCCAGCTGCTACAACTATGGGAGCGCCTCCTACCCTCCCAACTCCCTTGTCACCATCGATCGGAGATCTCCAAGATGTTACTCGTGGAGCGTGTCACACAAGTCCTAGAATAGGCGCTTGGGGCTCCCCTGCCCGCACTCTGCAAGCTGTGGCACCTTGGCTTTTACTACATGTGGGAACCCCTATAGTGCCCTCTCTCAAAGCTCTGCAAAATCCCCCCTTGTCCATGGTCTCTTCCCTCCTCCCTCATCCTCTCCACTCTCCTCGAGACCCCGGGGATGGAGGAGACGTCTCACTGTGTGCCAACACTGGGGTCGGCTATACACAAACGAGAGGCGGGCAAGGTTCCCCACTCCCAACAAGCCCAATGTACCCAGCAGGATCGGGAGCCGTGCCTGTTGCTTAGTGTGTGCCACTGCCTATAGCTCTCTGGTCCCCTGGACCTTGGTGAGTCCTAAGAGTGAACAGAGGCATGACCCCACCTCGTCGAACCGTTACAACTGACTAATCCACCACTCTGACGGGGGCGTTAGGCACGTGAGATGTTGAAGCGTACGGGTGGTACATTCCCTCAAGATGCTAAATACAGCCTAGGCATTTGGCATGTTGGCGAGCGTCTCCAATATCTCCTCCACCTTGTGTACTGCCACATCCAGACGCGCTTGACAGAAATCCTCTATCCCAATCGGGCTCTCCAAGATCACCATCTCCTCTGTAGCTCGTGGGACCCCCGCAACGACCCCCAGCGCCTGTCCTACCCCCGCCTATAGGTACAGCTGGCATTTTCAAGAATGGACCTCCATCCCCACCGCGACCAATCCTCTCTATAGTGTTATGAACGCCGCCTCTAGCTCTTGCACTGGATCCAGAAGGTACGTGTCATCCAAGCACGCCAATATTTATTCGTCTGTCCCATCGCTGCTTGTGCTACCTCTTGTGCATCCTGTTGCACCAAGGCATAAAGGAAGGGGCTAATCGGGTCTCTCTGTTGCACCCCCCTCTTTGAACGAAGCACACACGGCTTGGATCCCCCCTTGTCGTATAGGTCAGAGGGCCGATCATAAAAGAGGGCGAGTGCTGGGAGAAGCCGCTCAAATCCCCTCGCCTGCACTGCCTCAAAGATGGCTGCTTGCTTGACCGAGCTGCATGCGTTCTTCACGTCGATGCTCAGCAATCCCCATGGTCGAGCTGTTCCATGATGGTGTGGACCACCGTGTTCCCCCCTCCCCTCGTCGGCACTTCCACCACTTGTTACAGCAATGCTAATGCTCTCTCCATGTCGCCCTTTCCTATAATCACCATCCATCTTTATAACAGGCGTGGACTTGCCTCTCCCACTACAATCGGGCGTACACCACCATCAGGCTTCGCTAGCGCGATAAACCTGCTCGCTGCAAGGAAGCCTCGAGCTCTGGGGTGGAGCCGTTCCTGACATAGGGAGGTGAGTAGCTGTGCCAACAACCTCGTGAGCCACTGGACTCCCACCACTACCTACAGAAGATGGTCCAGCGTCAGACCGAACGGCCCTTGCTGTGCCTCTACTACTGTCCAGTAGGGCCCTCCATACCCTATCTGCATTTGGGAACCCTGTAGGGGCGTACCTCACCGCCTCTTCTACCCATGGTGGTGTTGGACGCTCCTTTTCCAGGTCCTTTGCCTGCAGCTGCACCAACCAGATTTGCCCTCGAGGAGACCTACATCGGCATCAGCACATCGATCCACATCGATGCTACATTGATGTCGATGGCGCACACGAGGGGCACTCGGGTCTAGCCGACTGCGCAGTTTCACCGCCCGGGCACCGACCACCCAGAATCTCGCGGGGATGTAGGAGGGGTCGAGTTCAATTTTTGGAGTTGCACGTTATCACCCTTGCACTGCCCATGCACAACAATTGCATGCCTCGTAGTCATGCCATGTGGCATGACTCAGCGTTAACATCCAATGAGGATACACGCCATCTACCAGCATGACGTGGTTGCTGATATGCAGCCATAGATTGAAATCCAACTGTCACTCCACCCTGGTTATGTGGATGCTTTCTTCAGCATGAACCATGCTGTACCTTGTACAAAAGCATGTTTCCAGCTTATCCTGCTTTTGCGGATCATTAGGTTTCCACATGCACTGAACACATGAATCAATCTACACCTTCAATCAATGCATTGATTTCCAGCAGACATCTATGAATCGATCGACGGTGTGGATTATTTGATCAAAACCATGGCGAAAAGTGTCGATTTCACACTGTCCAACATCCCCCACGTTCCCTTTTGTGTCTCGCGAAAGTTAGCCATTTGCGGAGACTTTAACCAAGTGCAGACACATGCCATTGTATTCTTCCGTGTCTCGCAATGGTTAGCCATTTTTGGCTAAATGCTGAGGCACGTTCTGCCATGGCTTCACTTGCTGGAGGTTCCCGGACACCGAGTTCCTCCAACCGGGCGTCCACTCCTGCATCCACGGGATCTCCCCTGCCAGACTCAGCCTTCTCAACGCAGTTTGACGCGGCAAAATGGAACCCGCCAAAGAAGAGGCCGCTCACAGGCGACTTCCTGACAAAAGAACTTTCAAAACACTGTGAGCCTTCTCCTACCAAGGCCAAGAACCCAGGATTCATCTGCGGCTCTTGCGCCAAGAAGCTTGGCGGAACATGCGACCGGATTCGTGGTCATTTTGCGTACAACCCAAACGGTGGGAAGTGTCCCCACCCGCCTCCAACCTGCCGAGATGCGCTCGGTCTCGATCGCTACCCACCACCACCCGCCGGATGGTAACCTTACAACGTCGCATTGTACAGAGGAGAGGGGAAGGAGTGGGGGACAAAAGACAAGCCGGTTCAGTGGCTAAAGCAGTGGGAGAAGAAGCAGAAGGAGTCAACGGCCGCTCTTGGCAACGTGGTGCTGGTGGACTCCAGTGATGAAGATGAACATGGGAGGGAGGAGCAGTGTCAGAGGCAGCCGGGATCAACACGGCCGGAGGGTGAGATTCCTCTGTTTGATGTCAACATGGCAGCTTCTTTCCGGCAGTCCACAATGGTTGAACATTCCGACCGCTCAAAGAACGAGCGGTGTCAGTTGAACAAAGTCAAGTTGATGGCTATTGGTGCACGACCTATCTCTTTTTGCCACGACGAGTCCTCATGGAGGTTGTGAAGTCTGCAAAGAAAACCACAAATGCTTTCCGTCTCCCCAGCAGAACAACTGTGGTAGAGCAGCTGCTGCCAAAGCTTGACAAGGAGCTTGAGGAGCTGGATGCTCCATACAAACAGGGGTGGTCAACCTACGGCTGCATTTTGGCGGTGGATGAATGGTCAGATCGGCAAGTGAGGCCGATCTACAACGCCATGGCTGTCAATGCCATGGGGTCGGTTCATCTTTTCTCCCGAGATGCAAGTGGACTGATTAGAGATGCTGATCACATTGCCTCCATGATTGAAACAACAATTGACATGGTGGGGGAGGATAAGGTGGTGTCAGTGATTTTTGACAACGCATCCGTGAACAAAAAGCATTTTCTGAGCTGAGGGGCAAGTATCCAAGGTTGTTTTTCCAAGGTTGTTGTGCACACAACATTGATTTGATCATGAAGGACGTTGGGAAAAGTGCATGGAGTGCAAGTGCGATTGGGAGGTGCAAGAAGGTGGTTGCATTTTTCAGGAACAACGCGATGCTGCGGACTTGGCTGAAGGAGAAGACGGGTGGCAAGGTGCTCAAGAACAAATGCGACACCCGGTTTGCCTCGGTGCACGACATGGTTGAAAGGCTGCTGGAGCTGAGGGAAGAGCTGGACACGTTGGTGGGACTGGAGTTGTGGACGAAGATTGGGTCTCAGAGAGATGCTCGCTTTGGGTCTAGGAAGCGTGAGGTGAGACGTATCATCAGGAGGAAAGTCTTCTGGTTGCAGGTGCGACAGGTGAAAGATTTGTTGCTCCCAATGAAGCAGGTGTTGCGGCTTGCCAACAAGTCGGGTGGAGGGGCTGGGGAGATATATGAAGGATTGTTGGACTGTACAGAGCAGTTGAAGGCATTTTCGGTGAAGAAGGGTAAGAAGGGGAGAAGGGTGGCTGAGGCTCATGTCAACTTTGTCCTTGGCCGGTTGGAGCATCGCTGGTCCATGGACATGTCTTCTCCACTGTATGCTGCTGCTCGTTGTCTGCATCCCAAGCACTTTGGCAATGATTTGTCGAAGGATTCACACACATTGCAGGCTTGGCAGCTGGTGGAGGAGGCACTGGTGCCGGAGGACAAGCATGACGAGGTGATGAAGGAGATTGGTGCCTTTCAGAAGGCACAGACAATGGTTGAACTTGACCCCATGGTAACACCACGGAGGAATGCAAAGGCAATAGCTGCCGTTGCCAAAGTGCATTGTGGCATGATTTCTGTAGTGGAATGGCATGTCAACTTCATGTGTCACCTGCCTGTGCTGCGTGATCTAGCACTGAAGGTCTTGTCCCAGCCTTGTTCCTCTTTTGAGTGTGAACGCGTGTTTTCTACGCATGAGCTGATCCACACTGCCAGGAGAAACCGGCTCAAGGTGGAAACACTGGAGCTCCTTGTGTGTTGCAATGTACGGCTGAGGAAGAACTACGGCCGCAATGGAAGGAAAGCCACTGTAGGCCTCGTGGCAACAGCTGAAGTAGAAGCAGACTCAGCAGTAGAAGCAGATTTTAGTGAAGATGACGGTGACATTGTGGAGGAGGACGGAGTTCTCAGTGAGCCTGAGGAGGAGATGGAGAGTGACAAAGATGAGGAAGGTGATGAAGATGATGTGTTGGCAGGAGCGGACGATGATGTTGTGGAGGTAATGGCATCCGTTTGTGTCATGAGTGACACGCCCAGACTGCCACATGCTCGGCCTGTGAGGGTCCGGGAACAAGAGAAGCTGGCACAAAGCAGCAAGCAAGGTAGGTCGGAGAACAATGAGGTGGGTGATGGTTTTGAGAAGGAGCCAGGTGCTGCCGGTGCCAATGCAAATAGTGTTGTGGGATGAGAGGGAGAACGATGAGGGTGAGGAGGAGCAGGATGTGGACAAGGAGGGAGAGGAGGAGCATGAGGAGGGGGCCGCCAGTGCAGCTGGAGCAGATGGAGGCAACGAGGTCATGGAGGACTTTGCCACGTCACCACCACATAAGCAGACCTCAACGGTAGCATCTAGGGCTGGAAAAGGCACACCCCCAACTGCATCAAAAGCTGCTAAACGCACAGCTGCTGCAGCAGCTAGCAAGGGTACAAAGCGCGAGCTAGCAGCCAAGAAGTAGCTCTTGCATGGTAGTGGTCCCCATTGTTACATTGTTTCTTGTGAGCTACCTTGTCAAACATGTGCTCTCTTTCAAACAATTTCTGTCTTTCTTTCAATCCCACTTTGCATTATCTTTCCTCGGCTTCCTCTTTGCATGCTAGAATATGGCTATCAGAGTAAGTGTTGTGTTTTCCTGAACTTGGCTGTTAATGTAAATGTGAATGTTAGTTATTGCTTGCTTTAGCTTTGAACAACACATGTACAAGTTTCACATCTACTTGTGAAGTAGAGAATGAAAACAAATGTATTCTCCTCACACCGTGGGTGCTTTGAGGTCATGGAACATAGTGAAATATGTAAGGCTGTAAGCCAAAATCCGGGACTCGCAAGTCGGACTCGCAAATCCGAGTCCGGACCCAGACTCGCAAGTCCAAATCCAGGGTCCAGAACCGACCTGGACTCGCAAATCTCACCTTGACCTCC